>DF363770.1:20686-33350 GCA_000787875.1 Solanum virginianum | reverse complement strand
AGTTACAAATTCATATTTGGGGGGCAATGCTTTTATTATATCAAATTATTCCCTTAAGGGTCTTTGTCAAGTTTATTTCCCAATTCTTCATATAGTCATAAACGTGAAGATTTTTGGATTCTTTGCGAAGAGTTAGAAGGAATCATTACACCTAAAAACAATTATTACTCAAGTTCAAACTTAGTAACATGATCATAATTGGAAAGCAACCTTATTTGTACCAAAATATTCATTTTTGGAAGAACAATAGATTGAGTATATCAATTTATTCATTTTGGAGGTCAAAATAATATTTACTCTCCAAATTATCTAAAATTAGCAAACTTTTGTAATTAACCAACCAATCTAGCTTCCATAATTAGCAAACTTATCACACTTTAGGTATCAAACTTCTTCAACATGCAAACTTTAAGTCCATGGGAGTTAAGATAGAACTAGTTTCTTTAAAATTATTAGGAAGGAATAAAAGCATATTTAAGCTCAAATTGGAGACACAGAGGGACTTTTCAAACGCGATCACTTTTTACATTTCAAGAAAATAATGCTTCGCTTGTCTTAAATTCCTTAGATTGCCAAAATTACATTTTGATATACTTTTCAAAGTGTAGGGACATGTGTTGTTCCAACTTTATCATGCTTCTATCCTTGACAAGCCTTGAGATCACCCCTTACTTATGTTATGGAAATTCTAGAAGGACATTTATTCACAATTTATGAATCTTAACATTTGGAGCTATTGGGNCTCTTTATGAAGAGTTAAAAGGATCATTATGTCTAAAAACAATTATTACTCAAGTTCAAACTTAGTCACATGATCATAATTGGAAAACAACCTTACTTGTTCCAAAATATTCATTTTTGGAAGAAAAATACATTGAGTATATCAATTTATTCATTTTGGAGGTCAAAATAATACTTACTCTCCAAATTATCTAAAATTAGCTAACTTTTGTAATGAACAAATGGATCAAGCTTCTATCCTTGACAAGCCTTGAGATCACCCCTTACTTATGTTATGAAAATTCTAGAAGGATATTTATTCACAATTTATGAATCTTAACATTTTGGAGCTATTGGAGCCTTTCGTTTTCAAATTACTATGTTTCTTCCCAACTCATACCAATTATGAAATTTTAAAGGTACAAAACCAAGTAGGAATTCTTTTTGTTCATAGGAATGCCCAAGAACGAATGCGAAGCTTCTTGGTGCTAAAGTTCCAAGGAAATTAAGATTCTTAAGACTCGTTACCTTTTAATTGCGAATTCAGTCATGCCAAGAAGAGAAAAGCTTTACATACCTTAATTCCTTCGCCAAACTAATCCCAACACCAAGCATCACTTAAAATTTATATGTCTTTGGACTTCTAAGATTGCCAAAAATGACTCAAGAATGAGCAGCAACTACAGCAGCCCCTCAACATTGCCAGTCACAGGTGCTTCAGCTTTGAGAAGCGAATCCAGAGTTGGTTTTCCAGTTTACCAGATCTTTTCAAATGAGAAGAATCTCCTTTTAGCACAAGAAGAAGAATAATCATATGTAAACTACGCCTACTACACAATATACAGTCCTACATGCTGTGTGATCATGCCTCTGACAGAATCCATATCCAGCTGCCTGAGAGAACTTGTGAACATCAAAGCATAAGTATCTGAATTCTTAGCATGGGGAGCTTCATCTTAAGGAAGAGGAAGAGAGACCAACAACTTTAGAAACCATGTTTTTGTTTTTGTTTTGACCTCTGCCAGTAGAGAAAGAGCCAAGCATACCATGAATTAGTAAGCTCTCTGGGAATTGTAGTACCAGATGATTTAAGAGCTTCAACCAATTTGGGAAACAATTGTTTATCCTCTTCATTCACAAAGATAATTGATGTACCTTCCTCCCCTATTCTAGATGCTCTTCCAACCTGATGCACACACTCCTTGATGGAATTTGGCATATCAAACACAATTACCTGTTTGGCAGTCAATAGATCGATTCCTCTACCCAACATTCCTGTTGCCATTCTAGCTGGCTTTTCTGACCTGATGCACACACTCCTTGATGGAATTTGGCATATCAAACACAATTACCTGTTTGACAGTCAACAGATCGATTCCTCTACCCAACATCCCTGTGGCAATAATAACTGGAATTTCTCCAACTAGAAATGCTCTTATAATTTCTCTCCTATCCTTCATGGATTTCTCACAGTGAATTGATAATGCTCTTAGTCTAATACTTACTGTTATTGCTTCAAAAAAAAGATTTGCTCCGAGTCTAGAAGCAACAAATACAATAACTGGTGTCTTGTAATGTTGTTTGACCATCAAGATATCGAAAAGCTTTTGCTTCTTCCGCTTTGAGTCTACCCAAATAGTTAATTGCTTGACAACCTGCTCATAGGTTTTGCTTCTTCCGCTTTGAGCCTACCCAAATAGTTAATTGCTTGACAACCTGATTAGGTTTTCTTTTGGCAGTAACCTTGAGATTTTTTTTGATTTGGGGCAAAAAACTTCTCTCTTATTTTTCTTTTTGGAATCTTTTAGTCTTCTTTAGAAATAAGATTAAACAAGTCATGAAGCTTCTAGACTACAACTTCCAAAAATTTCACCTTAGCCCCAAACTTTCTAATAATACCACTTTGGTCCCAAATTTCTGAAATAGTTTCAATGCACAAAACTAAGGGTTCTAACAATAACGAATATGTTTATTTATAACTTTGATATTCCATTTTCTTATCTGTTTTAAGTTGGAATTTGGTAAAATTTGGATCTATTTTGTGTATTTTTGCGAGACGTTCATCATTATAATTTTGGAATTGATTAATAGAGCTCCATTTATTGTGAAAAATGATGTTTTAGCTTCAAATGATGTTGTGATTTTTCAGAAACTTCGTGTGGTGATATCTTGGCCATTTCTTATTAAAATTTAGTAAAATTTGGGTCTAAACTATACTACTTTTTGAGACCTATGTCATGGTATATTTGGATTCTATTAATTTGGTTGTACTTTTGAGAAATTTGACGTAGAAGTTGCTGGACATATATGTTGTTTTTGATGAGAAATGTCATTTGTTGTTTAGCTATTTTTGATTATTTTGAGCTTCATTTTGAACTCAATTTTTGGCTATAAACTCAAGGTGATGTAATGATCATTTTAAAGGGGTTCATTTGGTATTTTGGGCATGGCCCCCACTTTCTTCTTTTTAGTCATTATTGACTTATTCTTCCTCGTTTCTTGAGATATTGCAGCCAAAATAGCCATGGTTATGTTATGATTCATATTTAATAGCTATTAGCATTTGGAGGTGGTCAAATAGGGTAAAACTCACGTAGATTGATCTAGAGCGTGTGGATTCGTTTTTCAGGTAGGTTAGGTTTTTCTTACCTCTACACTAATCTAAAATACATGTATATGGGGAGGCTGTTTGTGGTTGGAAGATTTGAATAAGATATGTATATATGTCGTGAGGCTTATTGATAGTTATATTTCCTGATATGCATTTTGACATTGTTATCATGATTTGTTAATACCTATTTTTGTGGATAGTCGTTGTACTTAGTATATAGGGTAACTATGATTATTTTGTGATACTTGTGGTTGTTTTGAACTATACTAGCTATGATCACTATAGCAGCTGAGTTTTAGTACTATTAAACAACAAAAAGGTCTTGTAAAGGTTGAATATGGGCTAATGCCATGTGACAGGTATAAGACAAGATAAAATTACGAAAATACCCTGAGAGGAGAGATGTGCGCACAATGCGTCTTCCTATGCTCCGATGAAAAATTCAAGGCCGGATATATGATTAGCATGAAAAATGAGTAGGAAAATGGTCTCGGTGCACACCTTCCACGAACTTGCACTTAGATTTTGTCCAAATATTTTCTATAGGATTAGAAAAATTGATCAGAGAATTTTCAACAAAAAAACTCAAAAAATTACCCAGTCCGCATCGCGGACTAGGCTACCCGAGGCAAACTTTTTTTTCAATTTCATGAGGAGCATTCCAAACCTTTCATAATCCCTCTTAAACTTAGAACATGATCTAAATGGGTTGTTTTGAGCATAAAAAGGGTTTTAATCCCCATTCCAAAGCCTTTCTAAGTTCTTGAAAAAGACAAGGGCTAAAGAGGAGAAGAGGAGCAAGGAATTGAGGAGAGTTCTTTGAGGTTGATTGTCAAAAGCTTCACACCAAATATGTAAGGCTAATCTAAAGCATGAAATTGTACTTCCATGTGCCCCATTGATGGTAATTGAGGAGTTAAGAGTCCATTGAGTCTATATACATGATTCTTGAATATTTTTCTTGAAAATTATATACATATTTACATGTATTTTCATATGTTGATAATCATCATAAACTTGATTTCATAAATTATATATCTTTCATGAGTTATTGTATAACCATATATGTTATTTTGTGAAAGCACGCATAAATGAACTTAGGGATGGAGACTAGAGCCTTGACCTAAGTATGTCGATTATAACCTTGATGTGAGTATGAGGTTGAATTAATTGAGCTTGATGAACCCATGAGTTTTCATAATTAAGTTCTAAAGTTTTGTCTAATTAACTTCTTCTTAGTGATGATCTGAGTCCTTGAGTTCTTAAATGAGCATTGAG
Source organism: Solanum virginianum (assembly GCA_000787875.1). Lineage (NCBI taxonomy): Eukaryota > Viridiplantae > Streptophyta > Magnoliopsida > Solanales > Solanaceae > Solanum > Solanum virginianum. The sequence goes on along the minus strand of DF363770.1, from coordinate 28,741 downwards.
TTGATAATTAAGATGTTAGGCAGAAAGGCCCCGTTGAGTTAAGTTAATGAGATGATAAGAGTCTTTATGAGACTAATTGAGATCATGAGTGCCTCCACGAGGCTAATTGAGATGATTTGACTGAGATGAACAGTTTTATGAGCATCATGTCTTGGGAGGAGGATTGAGTGCTAAAATGAGTAAGAGTAAATCCAACTCCAACTCATTAACTACGACATCAAGCATAGGTGAGGATAGAACCATTATATTGAGGTTCCTTCTTGAGTTAAAGTCCTTGAAAGCTATAGAGGAATTATTAAGGCTAGATCCTTAGTGGATACAATTTGTTTTTTACCTCGAAAGTACGAAAAGGTAGTAGCATCATCAGTAAAAGTGTTGTACAATTAATGGCTCATAAGTGATTGTTGTTGGATAAGAAAAACTTCAGATAGTCGCCACATTGAGTACTCTGAGTCAAGTTGAGTTGTGTTGAGTTAAATTGAGTCGACTTGAGTTGATTGATGAGGTTTGATTGGTTGAAGGGTCACATGTCTACTCTTTATTCTTGCTTTAGATAGAGATTTGATATTCTGATTGAGTATATTCTGAGTTGATATTATTTTAATATTATTCTACCTGCATCCATTTCATTTAACCATTTTACATACTCGTACATTCCACATACTAACTTCCCCTTTGGGCTGCATCATTTTATGATGCAGAGGAAAATACTAGAGATTGTCAATATTTGCACTGTTGAGGATCTTTGCTTTGAGCTGAGTTGGTGAGCCTCCCTACTTCGGAGGATCCTACTTTATTTTCATCTAGCTTTATAGAGTTAGACTTGATTTAGCTTTATTTTTGAAATAAGGCAGTCATGGGTCTATCATTGACACTCTTTCATAGTGATAGATACTTCATAAACTAGAGTTGAGTTGTTGAAGTTGAAACTTATTGAGCTAGTTTCCCTCCTACTAGCCTATTTATTTAATATGATACTTGAGATTAGATTGTCCGTTATTACATTTAGCTTTCGTTGATTGATTTGTTATTGAATGAATGAATGTGATGAGGCCAAGTGGTTTACTTGAGGACAAACAATAGTCTCTGAGTACCAGCCTTGTCTAGGATGACCTCTCGGGTCATGACAAACTTGGTATCAGAGCATAGAGTTGAAGTTTTCTAGGGAATCTATGAAGTCATATCTAGAGTCTTGTTTATGTGTGTCTCGTGCACCATACTTCATAAGCAGGAGGCTATAGGACATTAAGAATGGTTACACTTTATTCATGACCTGCTTCATGCGGTTGACTTAAAACTCTATGAAACTCTCTTCTAATTCATGCTCTATGTATTGTAGAGTTGTGATCATGACTCTCGAAAGAGCCGTTAAAGGTAAAGGGTGTCCTACAGGCAGAATGTTAACCCACCTGAGCCTCAAGGACATGAGGAGCCTGCGGATCCAGCTATCCCTGTTGAGTAGTCCCCACAAGCTGAGATTTCTAATGTTGAGCTTCGCCAGGATATCCAAATTCTAGCCTAGGATGTCAAAGCACATGTTGTGCGGCCGAGTAGCATGATGCATAAGACATATATAGAGTTTGTGAATTCTTGTGGATGAATCCGCCTGAGTTCATAGGGTCTGCATCCAATGAGGATCCTAAGAACTATGTGGGGGAGCTTCACTAGGTATTTCAGGTGATGCATGTGCCTGATGTTGATAGAATTGAACTGGCTGTCTATTAGCTCAAGGGCATGGCCAGATTATGGTTAGATCAATTGAAGAAGGGTAGAGGAGAGGAAGCCCTATTGCTGACTTGGTCAATATTTGCGGAAGCTTTTTTGGGTCATTTCTTTCTAGGAGAATGGAGAGAGGACAAGGTACGAGAGTTTTTGAATCTGAAAAGGGGTCAATAACTGTGTAAGAGGGCTTAAGTTCACTCATTTATCTCGCTACACTCTGGATATAGTTAATGATATGAGGAGGAGAATGGGGATATATGTTGATGGGCTAAAGAAAGGGCCAAAGAAAGATGGAAGGGTAGCTACGCTTGTGAGCAACATGGACATCGGGAGGTTGATGACTTATGTGTAACAAGTTGAGGAGGAGAGACAACACGACAAGGAAGAGTTCAAAAGTAAGAAGGCCCAGACATCCAATCATAAGGTTAGAAAGAGGGGAAATGGTAACAAATTCCAGTCAGGGCTAGCACCATCATCTGCTAGTACACTTATGTCTAGAAATAGAAATGATCAGAGATCTTAGAATTAAGGAGCCTAGGGATCTCAGTCATAAGCTATTATGGCTCAAGGTTCACAGGGTAAGTTATCATGTGGTAAGTAAGGAAGATTACACTTGAGGAGATGTCGTGGGTGGAGTGATATATGCTTTAAGTATGGCCAAGTGGGTAACTTCTACAGAGAGTATCCAAAGTAGGCTGATCGGGCTCAATCTTCTGGACCAGCCTTACTAGCCAGAGGAACCTCAAAAGATACTACCTTGGGTGTAAGCAGAGCTGCAAACCCTTTGTATGCCATGGGAATATGTCAAGATTAAGAGAACTACCCAGATGTTGTGACAAGTATAACTCGAGTATTTACTCTTGGTTGTTATATTTTGATGGATCCAATGCCACATTATCATTTGTAACTTTTTATGTGACTAGTAGATTTGATAGAACTCTTGAGAGTCTTCTTGAACTCTTTGATGTTTCTACTCTAGTGGTTGAGTCTATTCTAGCCGAGAGAATCCATAGAGATTTTGTAGTGTCCATACATCATAAAGATACTCTTTTTGATTTGGTTTAGTTAGAGATTATTGATTTTGATTTGATCCTTGGCATGGATTGTCTTCACACCTATTTTTCCTTCATTGATTATAGAGCCTAAACGGTTAAATTCTAATTCCTAAATGAATCGGTTCTAGTATGAAAGGGTCATTCTGTTGCACCTAAGGAAAGTTTATATCCTACCTTAGGGATAGAAAGCTAACTTCCAAAGGTTGTATCTATCACCTCATGAGAGTTATGTCTGATTATGTTGAGCCTCCTATTCTAAGTTACTCCTGATTGTAAATGAGTTTCCTGAAGTGTTTCTTGAGGATCTGTCTAGAGTTTCTCCCGATAGGGAGATTAACTTTAGGATTGATCTTCATCCCAATACCTAGCCTATCTTAATTCCATCTTATAGGATGGCCCCCTACATAGTTGAAAGAGTTGAAAGAGCAGTTGAGAGATTTGTTAGAGAAGGCTTTATTAGGCTGAGTGTTTCTCCTTGGAGTGGTCCTATTCTATTTGTGTGAAAGCAAGATAGGTCTCTCAGAATGTGCATTGATTATAGGCAACTTAATAAGGTCACAATAAAGAATAAATATCATCTCCCCCGGATAGATGATCTGTTTGAATAATTTTAGGATGCCTCTTATTTCTCAAAGATAGACCTCAGATCTGGCTATCATCAATTGAAAGTGAGGGAATGTGATATTCCATAGACATCCTTTAGGACTAGATATGGCCATTTTGAGTTTCATGTCCTTTAGGTTGACGAATGCACTGCAACCTTCATAGACTTGATAAATAGGGTATTTAGATAATATCATGATATGTTTGTGATCATGTTCATCGATGACATTTTGGTTTATTCGAGAGATGAAGAGAAGCATGCCAATTACCTTAGAGTTGTACTCCAAACTCTTAAGGACCATGAGTTGTATGCAAACTTTTCAAAGTGTGAGTTTTGGCTCAAGTCAGTGGCTTTCTTAGGCCACATTGTTTCTAGTGATGGTATTCAAGTAGATGCCCAAAAGATTGAAGTAGTTAAGAACTAACCTAGACTGACCATTTCGACTAAAATAAGATGTTTCTTTGGGTTGGCAAGCTATTACCACAGATTTGTTGATAGATTTTCTTCGCTATCTACACCATTGACCCAACTGACTAAGAGGAAGGTCAAATTTCAGTGGTCTGATGAATGTGAGAAGAGTTTCTAAGAGTTGAAGACTAGATTGACTACTGCACCAATTTTAACCTTGCCTGATGGGACATAAGACTTTGTAATATATTGTGATGCATTAAGATTTCGACTGGGTTCTGTGCTGATGCAGAGAGGAAAAGTGATAGCCTATGCTTCCAGACAACTTAAGGTTCATGAGAGGAGGTATCTAACCCATGATCTTGAGTTAGCAGTGATGGTGTTCATACTTAAAATCTGGCCCCACTACTTATATATAGTGCAAGTGGATGTGTTCACGAACCACAAAAGCCTACAGTATGTCTTCAGTCAGAAAGAGTTCAACCTGCGATAAAGGAGTTAGTTGGAGTTGCTCAAGGATTATGACATGAGCATTCTCTACCAACCAGGTAAATCTAAGATTGTTGTTGACACTCTTAAAACGTTGTCAATAAGTAACAAAGACCATGTTGAGGAAGGAAAGAAGGAGTTAGCCTAAGGAAGTGCATCGATTGAATCGATTCTCAGTTCGAAGAGAATAATGAAGGAGGAGTCAATATTCAGAACGGGTCTACTTCATCTTTACTGGCAGAGGTGAAAGAAAAGTAATACCAAGATCTTGTCATACTTCAATTGAAAGAGGCTATTCACAAACAGAAAGTAATGGTCTTCTCCAAAGGGGGAGATGAAGTGTTGAGATACCAGAGTAGATTGTGCGTTCGAGATGTTGGTGGTGTTTGAGATAGAATTATGGCTGAAGCCCATAGCTCTAGATATTCCATTCATCATGGCTCTATCACGATGTACCATGACTTGAGGGAAGTCTATTGGGGGATTAGAATGAAAAGGGATATTGCTGAGTTTGTTTCTAAGTGTCCAAATTGCCAACAAGTTAAAGTTGAGCATCAAAGGCCGTATGGATTGGCACAGAACTTTGAGATTTCTGAATTGAAGTGGGAGATGATCAATATGTACTTCATTACTGGTCTACTGAGGTCTCGAAAGCAACATGATTTGATATGGGTGATTATGGATATGATGACTAAGTCAGCTCACTTTTTAGCAATTAAGACAACTAATACTGCAGAGCAGTATGCCAAATTGTACATCCGTGAGATTGTGAGGTTTCATGGAGTTCCCTTGTCTGTCATCTCATAAAGAGAAGCACAATTCACCTCCCAATTTCGGAGATCCTTCTAGAAGGGATTGGGAACTAAAGTGAATCCAAGTACTATTTTTCATTGAAACACACTCCACGTGACTCGAAAAGACCCTATGATGCTTTCTTTTTTTGAATCTGCAAATCCATGCAGAATTTCGCAAATATGACTTCATATTTTTATTTAAAGGGCAGAATTGTGTGGGTAAATGGGTACCTACAAGGTATATTTTGTCTGTGCCAAAAAATTAATTTTTTTGGTAAAACTTCGCAAAATAGTAGTTGTCCGTGACCAGGCCACAATACGGACCTGGTGCGAACTAGTTCAAAAATTCCAAAAGATTCTCTTTTTTACTCAAGAGCAATTAGGTAATAACCTAATACCTATATATACGAAAATTCCTTATTCTTCAGCCATTTTTAGCCCTGAAAACTGATCAAAAACCTCTCAAATTCCTCTCTAATCTTCACCAAATCCTCCATCTATTCTCAAGATTTTCAAGATGTTTTGTTGGAATTCAAGAAAACCAAATCAAGCTCCAAGTCTTCCTCAAGTGTTTCTTCAAGAAACTCCAAGATTAAAATATGTGAATTTTTATCCATGGGTCCTTTCACCCATGGAGCTCCAAAACTATTTTTATCAAATTTCTTGATTCTAATGACTAATTCTTTATGGGTATTTTCTATTATCACTCCATTACATGAAATATGTTGGAAATTAGTTGGTTGTTGATTTATTTATGCATGGGATCCTACTAATGATTGAGATTATGATATGTTATTACATTAAAGCTTTGTAAGCTACGATATCTTAAAAGGTTCTAAAATATTATGAATTTTTGAATAGTTTTCATGACACCCAAATTGGGGATTTTCAAGTATGTTATTGGTTTGTTTGAATGACCTCCTAAATGACTTTAATTTACCCTTCTCATGCTTCTTAGTCTTGAATTATATGATTATAAGCTTTTTAAATACATATATCCACCATGTTTTGACTAAGTTATGGGGCAAATTTCTTATGTGATAAAGACTTATGGTAGGACATGTTATTTATGAATGTTGTTGAAGTTGAAGGGAAATTAAGCATGGTATGAGTCCGAGAGAATGTTATAAATGTTATGAATGATATGAAACCCTTTTATTTGATATTATGATGAATTTCATGTTTCCATATCCATATTTTGAAAGATGATATGTACGATTGTGATGGGTTGTTTAAGAATGCTTTAAATTGATGATATTCATTATATGTCTTGAAGTACGATGTCTAAATAATGAGAAATGAAGGCTTATGAGACATTCTATATTTATTCTTGACTTACGAAAAGTTTCTTATGAATAATGAAAAGGTTTTACAATATGGGTACTAGTTCATGAATGTGATAGAGGATGAGGTATATCAAGTATGATGTGAATTCGTTGAAATATTATGAAAGTTGTATGTTATTATAAATCCCTCCTTATGATGTTATGTTATATAGTTGTGTATGTCATGATTACCCTCATGTTTGTATGTCTAATGGGACTAGTCTTATGATGTTTAGCATGAATGAACAAAAACAAATATGAGCCCCCACCTGGTTATGATCATGAGACTATGATGGCCCATTAGTAGAGGGATATGATCATGATGCTAGCTGATAGTAGAGGCTTAGCCAAGATTATGATGTTAGCTAATAATAGAGGCTTAGCCAAGATTACAATGCTAGCCAATAGTAGAGTCTTAGCCAAGTTTACAATGCTAGTCGATATTAGAGGGTTAGCTAAGATATAAGAGTTATTCTTATGATAATGATTAATATTCTAAATGTTTATAGGATGGGCAGTAGAATTCCCCTCCATTGATGTACACGGCTTATGGGATGGGTTAGTAGAATACCTCTCCACTAATGTATTTTATGATTCCTCACTATGAATATTCTGTGAGAGTTTATTTAGCACCAAGTGGACCTTAGAATAGATGCAAAAGTTCTCCGTTAGAAGAGGCGTGAAATCATTGGTAGAATCCCATTGTTGCATAACTACATGCTACTGTAGGAAATAGAAATCACCCGCTAGCAGAGGTTGATTTCTAGACCAACTGATAGTAGAGGTTCTCAATAGCAAAGCTTTTGTGGATCCACTTAGGCATCTTAGGAGGTCACCTTGGCAAGTGACTTCCCCCTTTTCTCCTGCGTAGGGAAAACATCAGTACTCCAAGACTCAGCTCACATGGTTTATATTGGTTAAAGGTTGCTCTCACACATGTTCAAGTTCTCCTTATGGTTCTAAGTTGTCCCTCTTATGATGAATTAAATGGTCCCTTTATGTTATGTCCAAATGTTATTTAAAGTTCCTATTATTCATTATTTCACAAGTTCAAATGGCATTTCCCCCGAAGGTATATGCTGATGTCTACGAGTGTGTAAAGTGGTCTCCATATGGTTACCAATGTTCCTTTCATAACAAAATAGTCTTTTATGTAAAGGGATATATTGTTCATCCAATAATATTAATACTTTAATTATGTATGACATTGTGTATCTCTCACTAATTTAAGTTTATGTGACCTATCAAGCATTCAAGTAAGGGTAAGTTCTTTATTTCTCATGTGCATTATTCCATGTTCTACATTGAGAGTAAAATGTCTATATGATCAGCCTTATGTATATTCCAAGTTTATATAATTTGCTTATTCTAATTATGTTCACCTATGCATCCTACTACATTCTTTCTAAAGTTGTCCTTTATGTTAGCTTGATTAGGGCTTAGTAATTCCTTTATAAATGTATCATTTTTATCATAAAACTTAGTATGAATCATGCATTGCATACCTATATACCTGTACATTCCAAATACTAATGCATATTTCTATGCCTACATGATTTCACTATGTAGGGACCGATGCTCCTCAACATCCTCCATGTGATTAGCTTGGATTTATGAAGATTGTGCTTATGGCGAGTCCTCTAGTTCGGGGATAATAT
>DF363770.1:3728-20655 GCA_000787875.1 Solanum virginianum | reverse complement strand
CGGGGATAATATTCGGTTCTATCTTACTTATGTTGAGGAATTTTTCCAATTTACTTTCTAGTTTGAGGGTGAGCCTTGAACATGTTTTGGTCCCCTTTCTATTCATGCTTAGAGGTGTTGTTGGACACTACGCTTCTATGGAAACTTATCCCTTAGACCCTATCCCTTATGTGATACTATTTTATGCTATTGATAGTGATGGGAAGTGATGGAAAGGGATGAAAGTCCCAAGTTCCTAAATCTTCCCATAGTGTGAGTCATACTTACCCGCCCTTAGACTTATTTGCTATATGATTCATGTTTATCCTCTTCCCTATAACATCCCTATAGTATAAGTCCAAAGCCCCACTTTCCTTTGAAATTATTTATTGTGTACTTATTTATCTTTTATTGTTTCTGCAAAATCAAGGATGTGTAAACGATATGATAAGAGGTTTATTTGGGTTGCCTTTGGGCTTCTTATTCGTCGTATCACATCTAGGCCCTAGGCTTGGGTCATGACATTCATCCGCAGATAGATAGCCAGGTAAAACATACAATACAGATATTAAAAGGCATGTTGAGAGCCTGTGTCCTTGACTTCAAAGGAAATTGGGATGACCACTTACCATTGATTAAATTTGCATATAACTATAGTTATCATACAAGCATTCAAATGGAACACTATGAAACTTTGTATGAGAGGAGATTTAGATTACCAATTAGATGGTTGAAGACTGCACAGAGTCGCCAGAAAACCTACACAAATGTGAGGAGAAGAGACTTAGAGTTTGAGGTGAATGATTAGGTGTAGTTTGCCCCTAAAGATTGTGAGAAGGATTGGGAAGGTTGCTTATGAGTTAGAGTTGCCTCCCGAGTTAAACGCAATTCATCATGTATTCCACATTTCGACGTTGAAGAAATGCTTGGGAGATCCTACCTTGGTGATCTATGTTGAGAGTATTGGAGTAAAACATAGTTTGTCCTATGACAGTATTTCACGTCTTGATGTTAAAGAAGTGCTTGGGAGATCCTACCCTGGTGATCCCCATTAAGAGCATTAGAGTAGTGGATAGCTTGTCCTACAAAGAGATTTCGGTTTAAATCCTTGATCGTCAAGTTTGCAAGTTGAGAACCAAAGAGATTGCCTTAGTCAAAGTCCTATGGAGAAACCAATTCATTGAGGAAGTCATGTGGGAAGTAGAGGAAGAGATGAGAGCTAATATATACATCTATTTGTGCCTGATGATAAGAATGTTGAAGGTAATATCCTTACCCTTGACTTAAATTGATTTGTCTATTCTTGAGTTGATGTATCTATTCCCGAGTCTGAGTAGAAATTATTAATATTGTGTGACAACCATACTTTTATACTCTTTTGTACCCATGTTTCAAGCCTCATTTGATTAGATGGAAAGTGTATTAGGGTCATAGGAGACTCCTAGTACTTATACTAGTTCAAGACTTACCTTCAAGTTGAGTTTTGAGTGTTGGTTCATGCAAGGGTCAACTTTAAATGAGCAAAAGTTTTAGCAAACATAATACTAGGTGGCTCACGACATGTCAAATGAAATCCTTTGAGTTAGCTTTCCAATGCACTTGGTTTCACCTTATTTCGAGGTCGAGTGGAGGAGTTATGGTCGTCTTCGTGAGACCCTCCCCTACAGTGAGGTCACACGAAAAGCTTGACGACCAGTGACGTGTGGACGGGCCATTTGGATGGCTTAGGGCTGGAAAAGGCCATTTTTGCCTAAGAAATATGACACTGCCAGTGGCATGGGTCATGTTGCTTTCCACTGACCATGTGGAGGGTCGTAGGGGTGTGCAAAAGAGTCAAGGTTGGCATGAGGAAAACTTTTGGCTAAGTGAGGGGCCACGGGCACCATTGACTAGATATGTGATTGTTGACGGCTCATTGCACCTAGGGATAGGGTGGCCTTTCCACATTATCTTGTCTAAGTCTGGTGTAACGGACCACTCACGGGCCATGAAGCACCACACGGCCCATAAGGTGGCCTGTCAAAGTGACGATGACGTTATTTTTCTAAGTGTTCCCAACTTCCATTTTTCTTCTAAGTCCTTTTTGATGGGCACTCCACACATCGCGTGGAGTGCCACATGACCAGTCAAGCCTCTAGTGAGGTAACACTTTGCTAATTTTTCTATCTGTTCACTAATGGCGAGCCCTTTTAGACTTCCAATGCTATCTTAACCTCCCCAAAAGACCTAAACCCTATTCTAAAGTATCAAACGCATTACTCTTATCTCAAATACACTCTCAAATTCTCTCAAAAGCCTCCATCAAACCCTTAATACAAGTTCAAGAAAACTCAAGAACAAGTTTTGGATTCCAAGACCCACTTCCAAGCTTCCATTATTTCCCAACTCAATTTCAAAGAAATTAAAAGTCTAAGGTATATTTTTCAACCATTGGGTCCTTCCACCCATGGTGCCCAAGCTTCCTTTTTACATTAATTTCATATTTCTAAGTTGATTTACTTATGGGTCTTAGTCACTATGAATTTGACTATGAACTAAGTTAGGGTTTCATTAAAGTGTGATTGTTTAAGCATCTTTTGACCTATGAATCTTTGATCTATCTTAAGATTTGATGAATGGTTTTGGTGTATATTGCATAAGGATACTAACAAGTATTGGTGGGTATTTTTACATTGAATTTTCTTGCATGATTTCACTCTTGAATTACATGATCTTATACTAGAATTACATACCCGCCAAGTGTTTGATAAAATGTCCGAATTATGTTTCTTGAGTTATTGAAGGTCTAATGTATGACATATGAGTTAAGAGACTTTATGATGATGAAAGGAATGTATATATATGTTGAATTCATGAAAAGTGTTTATGGTTTTGAATTCATGAAAAATGTTTATGGTTTTGTAAGTTAATGGCCTTGTTGAGGGGCTATCAATCTTCAATAACCTTGTCGAGAGGGTGTCAAGCCTCGGTGACCTTATTAAAGAGGTATCAAGACTCAGTCACCTTGTCGAGTGGGTGTCAAGTCTTGGTTGCCTTGTCAAGGGGGTCTCAACCCTTGGTTGCCTTGTTGAGGGGGCACCAAGCCTTAATCTTCTTGTCGGGAGATGGTATGCCCATACTACCAATTGAGGGGTATGCACCTCAATCATCCTTTCAAAAGAATGGGTGCCTTGGAGATTGAGTACTAGATTGTTTGGTCTATGATGATGGTCTATTCCTACACATGTATTAGTTCTATATAAGCATATGATTTTACTAGCATATTTTACTTCAAGCATTGGTCATGCATGCCATATTGCTATTATACTTATCCCTTGCTTACGACTATACATTTCGATTATGTTGCCTATCTCTTGTTGCAATGCATCCTACATACTTAGTACATTCAAATGCACTAACATTTCGATTATACTCTATGCCAACATGATGTTACCATGTAGGAACCAGAGCTCCATTTGATCATCCTCCTCCTTCACGTGGCTAGTACAACATCTCTCAAGAAAGTGTAGTGAGTCCTCAATTTTGGGGCCAACATCTTTGATCTTATGCAATGTATAAAGACTTTCTTTCCTTTATTGTAGTTGTTGACTATGAGGGTGGGTTCGATTTCTTGTTGTGGCCTCCCTCTAAGTTCTATGTTTAGAGGTGTTGTTGGACAAGTTATGTAATGTTGCTATAAGCTTGATTCTCTTTGACTCTTTTGATTTTTTATGATATGAAGGATTTCCCTTAGTCTTTTTGCCCTTATTTTTGTTCTCTTATTGTTGTTTAATTGCTTTCATGACTAAGGATATGTATTGATATGCTAAGAGACTTATTTGGGTTCCTCCGAGTTCCCATTCATCGTGTCATGTCTAGGCCCTATGCTTGGGTGGTGACAAGCTTAGTATGAGAGCACTAGGTTGTTAATGGTCCTCGGTATCTAACACACCGCATTGATTAGAGTCTTGTTGATGGTTGTGTTGTGCTCCACGACTATGATTAAGAGGGTGTGAGACGTTTTAGGAAATATTTCCCTTCTTCGTTATCTTGATGTCCAGCAATAGGAGTCAACGTAAGGCTTTTCTACCCTGACGATTGTTCTTTCTTATGCTAGATCATGTCTATCCTATGATCAAAAAGAGCTCGTATACCTGAGGGACAATCGATTAGCCACTCCTCAAGCTCCTCAAGGAGGAAGGGATACCGAGATTAAGTTCTGGAATGCTATAACCTTATGGGCCCATACCATTACTAATCAAAACAACCAAGGGACCTAAGCCCCTCATGCTCCTTCTCTGGCCTCTAGGGTAAGGGAATTCACAAGAATGAACCCACTTGAGTTCTATGGGTCTAAGGTGGATGAGGATCCCCAAGAGTTCATCGATGAGGTGTACAAGGTGTTATTTATCATGGGGTGAATTCAGAGGAAAAGGCGAAGTTGGAGGCCTACTAACTAAAGGGGGTGTCTTAAATTTGGTTTGAATAATGGAAGGTGGAAAGGGAAAATAATGATGTTATTCCTTGGGAGGAGTTTAAGGCGGCATTTCTCAATCGGTTCTTCCTCCTTGAGCTTAGGGAGGCCAATATGATGGAGTTTATAAATATGAAGCAAGGGTCCATGAGTGTGAGGGATTATGCCCTCAAGTTCAACCAACTCTCTAAGTATGCTCCATAATTAGTTGTCGATCTGGGGTCTAGAATGAATAAGATTGTGATAGGTGTATCCGATTTGGTGAATGAGGAGGGTCAGTTCACTATATTTATTAGCGAAATAGACTTTTACCACCTTATGACATGCCAAGAAACTTAAGAGATAGAAGTTTAGGAAGAGGGCAGTGAGGGGTTCAAGAGGGCTCGATTTGATAGCCATTTCCAAGAATAAAAGTCCGACGATGCTCCAAACAAGAGTTTGACTACTAATAGGGTGTCTAACTCAAAATGGCTAGATAGAAATGATGGGAGAACTAATCCTAAGTGCCCAAGGTGTGGGAGAAATCATAGTGGCCCATGCTTGAGGAAAACTAATACTTTCTATGATTGTAGTGAAGTGGGTCACAAGGTAGTTGATTGACCATATTCTCAAAGGAATTGTAAGGGTGGTCAATTTCAATAACAAGATGGACATGTAAATCAAGAAGCAAAAAGTGGCCAAGGGTTGTTCCATGACATAATTGGTCTATGCTCTTCAAAGGAGGCAAAGGGTAGGGGAGGTTCCTGGTGATGCTACTGGTAAGTTAGAGGTTTTTCATTGATTTTATTGTGCATGCGTTGATGGTTCCGGGGGGTCCCTATTCCTCTCATTATTATTTTTGGTTGCTAGTGGGCTTCTTGTGTCCTAAGTTGTTATGTGAACTTATTGATGTCTACCCCATTGTTTAGTTTATTGTTGCTAGAAAAGTCCATGGGAATTGTTCCTTAGGCATGTTGCATTTAGGTCTTGCCTTGTGATTTGTTTGAAATTAATGTCATGGATTTTGAGGTCCTTGTTGTTTCCCTAGCACATGCAAGTGTACGCCGTCTCACAAGTAATATAGTGACCCTATTTAAAGAGCCAGGTTGTTGAACCTAAAGTATTTGAATGTAGCTAGTCACTTCTCTCGATTATTACGGTCGTGGTGTTTTAGTAAAAAGAGTTTTAGTTGTAGGGAAAATAAATTATAAAATAAATAACGTTCTACTAAACTAAGATGACTTTCATGCAAGATATCAATTAGAGATGCAATTCCAGGGTTGTAACCTTTTTAACTCTGTCTAGTCCTAATAATATCTATCTATGTCTGATTTCCCGATTTTTGATTCACAGGGTTTAATTTTCCTGGATAGGGTTTCACACCTCTGCCAGCCTATCATTATTGACTGCCTAACTACATCGTTGAGCGGGGATACATAGACCAATAAAAATGAACTAAATCTATCTTCCTGTATTTGGACCAAGCAAGGTGTAAGGGTAGTTTTCACTGGTCTCCCTTATACGAATTAACCTAATTTCCTAGTATTGAACAAGCTCCCTATGCTATTGTGTTCTATTCATTCCAACATCTCTTGAATCTAGAATGAAGAACAAATTTACTCCCTAGTTGGATAGACTCTGAAGTATATATATATAAATAACATAGGAATAATTGAAAGAAACCATTCATAGATGTAAAAAGTTAATAACTACACGTAATCTAAGTCTACAACCCCAGAATATGGAGACTTGACCACTCATGGATGTGGAATATATCATGAATGAAGTGGAAAACATCAAAAACCAAAATCTAAAGATTAAACTAACCAAATTCATCATGGAAAAGAGTTCTTTATCACCTCTACAGTAGTTCTTGCATGGAAACCAATGTAAAAACCTAAAGTCTAAGATAGAGAACTAATAAAAATCCTATAATTTGAGTTTTTCGCATCGGGTCCTCAGGATCGTGATGCGGATCCCTTGTTTTTTTTGTATTTTTGCTTAAATTGCTGACTGGATAATTTTGTACACCTTGCACAGGTCTGCGATGTGGACCTTGTACCTTCTTGAGTTTTGCACCTTTTTTGTACTTTTCAGCTTCTGTAACCTTGCTCCCAGGTTTGCCACGTGGATTTTGGGTCTTTTGGCTACTTTTTCTTACTTTCATCCTTATGTTCTAGGCTGTGCTCTTCCATCTTGTCCGGGTTTAACCCCAAACTTTCCAATCAAAGAAGAATCTTGCAACAATACAACCAACATGCGAACTTGGCCCCACGTTAGCAAACTAAGTGAAAATGACACTCAGACACCCAGACTCTATTAATTTGTCCTCTGAATTTACTCTATTTATGGGCATTATTGGAAAATTAGGCGCATAAATATGCCTAAGATCACCGCCCCACACTTAGAGTTTTGTTCATCCTTGAGCAAACCACAACACATACATGAGACTCCCTACAGTTGTATGTACAACAAACATTATGCAATCGAAGTCTATTAACCATAGTGAGCAACTTTAGGTGCCCTGGGTGGAAACCAATTGCTTCTTACACTCATGTATACATGTGGACTCATGCAGAATCTTTAATAGTTCATCTAGTTCCTAACCCTGAATGATTATGTGCCATCACCAAGAAGAAATACCTATGGACACCACTATGAATCTAGTCAGTAGATCAAAACTAGGTACATAAACAACTCTCACATTCCAAATAGATGTCTTAAATTGTTTCAAGATTCCATAAGCTTGCCCTTAATGTAAATGGAGACCTAGTTGGAATTTTCCTTAGAGGATCACGTAGGTCTTTATCTGGCTATAATGTAGGTTGTAGGTAGGTGGGCTATACTTATGGATATGGCTGACATGGTTCATTTTCCACGCGCTCGAAGCATACAGTTCACCTCATCTTATGCCTCCTTGACTCGCAACCCTTCATACCATTCTTGAATTAAAGCTATGAGTAGTCCTATCTATTTAATCTGACCACAAAATAAACCCCTTATAAACATGTGGACACCCTAAACAAACAATGACTAAGCAAAGGGAAAGAAAATAAAAAAAAATTTCCATGTGCATCCGCGATGCGAAGGCATTGCGGATCAACACTTGGTAGCTAGGACATTTTGGGCCCAAAACTGTGTGTATCCATAATTGATCTACTATGAGGATGTAAGGCGAACCCATACTGTTTTGGTCGACACTTTTCTAACTAAACTTATTTCCTCTTTTTTTTTACATGAGCCCCCAACTTTTGTTCTTGATTAATGAAAACATCCTTGGCAAATGCTTTCCCATTTGTTCGTCTTTCATAAATCCAAAAATTTCACCTCTGACTATGAAAGACGAATGCCCCCGACTATCTCAATTATTCATTAATTCGATCCTGAAGGCCAACGTAATAAGACAAAAATCCTATAATGTTATCCCATGTTAATATATATAGAGCATAGGCTTGCTTTGAGCACTCTAATTTCTTCAAAGTAACTGTGCTAGAGGCACAACCTGGACTATTAAGGCTAGGAGCATATCGCTGACACTCGACTGTCCACTCAAGTTCCCTCTTTTCTTATTAACCATGCTCAAGTACCAGGGAATTAGGATAAAAAGTGGATACTTCATCAAGAGAAAGGGATTAGCTTGTATTGTGGTTAGTTAAAGAATAGGCCAAGGCTCAACAAGGGTTAACTAAGGTTATATTCATCATCAAAGAAATGCCTAGATTCTCTTCTCTAGTTCCGATTCCTCCTAAGTCTACTCTACATACCAGGCAAGTTCTCAAACCTATCATAACCGAGACTCACAATTAGCTCGCTCACTCTCGGCATATTTTCATCACAAGGCTAGTACTAGAGTTCCTATTGTGGTATTCACATGAATTCATTTAATTAAGCATACATACAATAGTGATTCACAAGACTCTATCAACCACCCTTTACTATGTTTAAAGGTTCGCACTCGATGCTCATTCGCATATTAGCACACTCTATATGAACTCAATTTGAATGTCCTTAGGAGGGTCGACATCTATCCATCATAGGGCCTCCATCATTTAACTATGACTAACATAGCTAATATCAATAGACACACAACTACCAATAACTAAGTACATTCACAACATATTAACATAAGAGTATCCATGCATCAAAGTAGTAGATAGCCATTATTTATAGACCCAACAAAAATAAGAGATGTTCAACCCTACATTAAGATGTCCAGACATAAACATAAAGTAGAAATAAAAATGGTTTTAATATAACCATTAATAGAATAATATAAGCAAAATCACAAAACAAAGGAATTCCCACCATATATTTAAACTTAGCACTGCCCTCAGTACTAACTATACATAACCTGCAAAGTGGGCACTATGGTGCTCAAGCATCACCAAGGCATGGTAAGATGGGCTCACCCCCTGCATACACCGGTGACTTATCAACTATGTTATCCTCATCAGCCTCATCATTATACGCATCCTTGTGCAGTTCTGTAAATCCTACTTGTTCCTCTAAATTTCCTCTTTTTGCTTGTTCTAATTGGCCAAGATTTATCTCAACACCTTACTATCAGTCATCCATAGGAA
This sequence comes from Solanum virginianum, assembly GCA_000787875.1. NCBI lineage: Eukaryota > Viridiplantae > Streptophyta > Magnoliopsida > Solanales > Solanaceae > Solanum > Solanum virginianum. The sequence continues at coordinate 11,664 of DF363770.1, read as the reverse complement.
TGTCATCCACCATTGGCTTAACAAATCGAGGTCCAATGTGAAGTACAAATTTGGCGTGGTCATTAAGAAGGTATTCAACCTCAACCTCTTATAGCGTTTCCTCGTGGACGACTAGCTGCCAATCTGGTGTCGCAACATCTCTAGGCATACATATCGCCTGCAATCAACTCATCCTAGTAAGCCCTCTCTGCCGAAGTCAAGATTAGGGTCAAGCTCATGTCAAGCCCCTTAATGCGAGTGGTAACATAGGTGGAGCCTGGACGATTGGGCAGTAGTCGGCCTCCTCCTCAGGGGCCCCTGTATCACTTCACAAAGCAGCTATGATACCCCTAAAAGTATACTTGTGACCCTTATAGGTCTTGGCCTTTCTCATCACTAGCTGGAATATCGCTCCATAATTCAGTTGCTTGGCCCTCATGATTTCATAAGTGAAGCATACTCTATCTCTCGATACATTTGTGAAGTGTTTCCCTAGAAAGAAAGAGCGTGTTACTATCTTGACCATGACCTGAGCTTCCTTAGACATATGAGTCAATGGGAATGAAAGGTGATAGCCCTGCTCTGCATGTCTGACCCACTTAGCCATGAACTTGTGCCCGACAATAGTGTTCCTGATGTCTTAATAGGGAGGGCTATTATCAAGGAGAATCTTGGCTCCTGAAAAACTAAAGCAGGGATATCTTTGGGGATGCCCAAGATCCGATTAATCACTAGTGGTGAGAAGTTGAACTTCAATCCTCGATCAATCACCGATTGGGACCTTGGGTCTTCGCTCATATTGGCGTAGAATTCTCTGACCACGCTCAAATTGCATGGCATAGGTGGTTAGAATAAAAACCCCAAACATAATTGGTTGCAGCAGTTTAGGATTTGGGGGTACTCATCCCAAAGGGAATCTATATCAATAGGGACATCAGGGTTATACTTTATCTCAACATGAGATTGATACCACCATCTTCCCTCTCTGTTCATAGCCTTGGCCCCATATTGAGGCAGCTGACACCTTCTAGTGTCTCTGGGCACTTTTGGGATATCTCATGGCTATTTCCTTATGTTGGTGGCCCTTTGCCTACTGGACTGTCTGCCTTATCGTGAATTTGAAGACATATTACCTGCAAAACAAAAGTACAAAGTTAGTATTTAACTCAAAACCCATGACGCCACACTTAAACTAATGTCTGTATGGTGAGGGTACTTAAACTTCCCCACAGCCTATGGGCTATAGCATTTCACGATTCCACGCCCCTTTTCTCATGTTGTACAGTTATAAGTAGCATTGCACCTTCATCTCAATGTCGAACAAAACAACCCCACATTTCAGACCCAAGGATTCAACCCCACACTCGCAACTATTACATGAATACACAAATCCATTTCAAACCCAACAAGAAGTGTGTAGAAGAACTCCCATAACCTTATTCAAATAGTTACAAGAGCAATTAATCATTGCAAAGTTCAAATTCAACCCACAGTTGAATATTTGGCAAAAACCAACATATAAACAACAATTCGCACACAAGGTATGGGAAAGGACACATAACCCCCTAAACGCTTCCCCAATTATGGGAAAAAGTTTAACCTGGGGTTTTCACCCACACAAATCATTCACAAAACTCACTCTCATGAATGATTTAACTATAGTGAACATACACCCATAAGTAGTAATTAAGATTTAACCAAGAACAAATAAGATATCACCTTAAATTCCCCCCTCCCCAAGCCATGGATGAATTCGACCAAATCATCCCAGTATAGGTGTGAAACCAAGCAAAATTAAAGTGAAGAAACATACCTTGCTGGAAGAATGCTTGTCGTATAATGGAACTCATGACCTAAATGGTGTGCAACACGAATAGGTTTGAAAATTTGAGAGAAAGAGGGAAGAAGAAAGAAGAAAAATGGGGAGGATAAGGGTTTGGGTTGGGGATATGTTATAAATGGGGAAGAAAACAAAATAAAAATGGTTTAGGGGAAATAAAGGGGGTGGGGCCACATCTTGACTTTATTAACATAGCTTAATGTCCCAACTGCTTTTCTAAGTTCTGTAAATCCTACTTGTTCCTCTAAATTTCCTCTTTTTGCTTGTTCTAATTGGCCAAGATTTATCTCAACACCTTACTATCAGTCATAGTGTTCGAGTTAGCCTGTTTTGCAAGTTGCTGGGTTGGCTAATTCTGATATATATTTCCACCCTGTGGTCTTTGCTATGGTTGCTTAGGATTCTGCTGATTGCCACCCCATGAGAAATTTGGGTAGTTTCTCCAATTTGGGTTATAAGTGTTCCTGAATCCTTGATAGCCTCCTCTGTTAGCATTGCCCCCAAAGTTCACTGCCTCAGGATTAGATTCAAAAGATTCTACCAAGTGATCTCCTCCCCCACATATATCAAACCAACCAAGTTGTTGCTATTGTACCATATTAGCGGGGGCTTGCTACTAACCTGCTGCCACTGGAACTTGTTGTTTTAGACCCAACACCAAGTTATTGAAGTTTGTGATCATCATGTTTTGCATTGCTTCCATTTGGGACTGCAAATTTGTTATTACGTCAATTTCCAAGACCCCAGCCTATTTCTACACTATTGGTCTGCTAGATTTTCCATTCCATTTCATCTTGCCCTAAGCAATTTTGTTTAGAAGAGCATATAATTCATCATACTTCTTCTCCAATGCTTGACCCTCTGTAGCTAAATCAAGGAGAATCTTGGTATTGGGTACCAAAACTTCAATGAAGGTATGAACCAATATCTCATTAGCTTGGCAATGGTGTGGGCAATTTATCAGTAGGGTTTTGAACCTATCCTATGCCTGATATAGATTCTCCCCAACCCTCTGCTTGAACCTCAAGATGATACTTCTTAACTTAGCTATCTTGCTCAATGAGAAGAATCTAGTGATAAACTTTTGGGCCAAGTCATCCCAGGATGCTATGGAGTTCGGTGGCTAAATTTTTAACCACCTCCAAGATTCCCCCAAAATGAAAAAAGGAATAACGCCATCCTTACATAGTCATGATTCACTTCCATGGGAATGAACGTATCAGCAATCTTAAGAAAATTTTGAAGATAGACCTGTAGATCTTCAAGAGGAAGCCCGGTGAACTGCCCAGTAGTGTGTAGCAACTAGACCATATTCTGTTTGAGCTCTCACTAGCCACCAGGCTTAGGCTTGACAAAACAGCTAGTAATATTTGTAGTTGTCGGGAATTCTATATCTCTTACTAGACTTTGTATTAGAGATACATCAGTAGATGATGCTATTTGTGCGTGTGGGTTGTTGTTTGCAATGTTCTCTGCAATAGGATCAACCTCCATCTTATTATCCTCTTGATCCTCCAGTACTACCAATTTAATTGGTGGTGTTTCAAACAAAACTCCTAGTATCCTCTTTGATTGACAAAAACAAGAATCTTGATCTTCCAACTTAGAGCTCGCTTTCCTGTACAAAAACACCACTAAGATCAAATGTAGCAATCACCACACAATAAGATAACTTTGATAATCAACCATTCTATTTCAAATCCCTGGTAACAGCGCCAAAAACTTATTGCTTCCCTAGAAAATACAAGTGTACGCAGTCTCATAAATAATATAGTGACCCTAATTAGGGTGTACGCGGTCCAACCCAAAGGATTTGAATATATCTAGTCGCTTCTCTAGGTTATCACGATCATGGTGTTTTAGTAAAAAAAAGTTTTAGTTGTAGGGAAAATAAATTATAAAAGAAATAACCTTCTAGTAAACTAAGATGACTTTTAAGCAAGATATCAATTGGATATACAATTTTAGGGTTGTAACATTTTTGACTCTGTCTATTGCTAATAATATCTAACTACGTCTGGTTTTCTAATTATTGATTCACGGTGTTTAATTTACCTGAACAGGGTTGCACGCCTCTGCCAGTCTACTGTTATTGACTGCCTAATTACATCATTAAGCGCTAATAGACAGACAAATAAAAATACATTAAAGCTATCTTCCTGTATATCAACTAAGTAAGGTGCAAGGGTAGTTGTTAAAAGAAATCATTCATAGATGTCAAATGTTAAGAATGACATATAGTATATGGCTACAACCCAGAATATGGAGACTTAGCCACTCATGGATGTGGAATACATCATGAATAAAGTGAAAAACATCAAAAACCATAATATAAAGAGTAAACTAAGCAAATTCTTCGTGGAAAAGAGTTCTCCATCAACTTTACAGTAGTACTTGCATGAAAACCAATAAAAAACCTAAAGTCTAAGATAGAGAACTAATAAAAATCTCATAATTCAATTTTTCTGCATCGAGTCCTCAGGTCCGCGATGCGAACCCCTTATTTTTCTGTATTTTTGCTTAAATTGCCGACTGGACAATTCTGTACACTTTTCCACAGGTCCGCGATGTAGACCTTGCACCTTCTTGAGTTTTGGATCTTTTTTGTACTTTTTAGCTTCTGCAACCTTGCTCCCAGGTCTGGCGTGTGAACTTTTGGTCTTTTAGCTGCTTCTACTGACTTTTATCCTCTGAGTTTTGGTTTGTGCTCTTCTATTATGTTTGGGTTTAACCTAGAACTTTCTAATCAAATAAGAATCCTTCAACAACATAACTAATAGGCGCACTTGGCCCTACGTTAGCAAATTAAGTGAAACCGATACTCAGACACCTAGACTCTATTAATCTGTCTTTTGAGTTCAATCTATTTATGGTCATTATTAGCTAAATAAGCTTATTCATAATCCTAAGATCAGTCGTAATTGGTATGGATAAGTTACATACATATTTTATCTACTTTGATTATAGAACTCGTAAGTTATAATGTGATTGTTAAGGATAGATAATCTATTTGGTCAACTACAATGGGTTTGTCACTTCTCTAAGATTGATCTTTTATTTGGGTTTTGATCCCAAGTGAGGATAAGGTCAAGTGATATCCCTAGGTGTCCTATCGGACTAGGAGTGAGCATTTTGAGTCATGGTGGAGTTGTTTGGTTGACTTATGCACTGACTATGTTTATGGGTTTCATGAATAGGGTCTTAAAACCATAGCTTGACATGTTTTGTGGTAGATGATGGTCAAAATCTTTCTTGGATGATGAGGTGAAAGCAAAACAGGAAATTGACCCCACCTTATTAGAATTGAATACTTTGGTGTAAGGTGGTGATGTGGAGGTTGTCTCCCAATGGAGAGATGGTGTCATTTGGTACTAGGGTAGGCTATGTGTACTTGTGTTGAAGATTTAGTTCACGTGGAAGTCCCACCCATATAGGGTGTGGTCCAGTTTAACAAGAAAGGAGATTTAGTTTTTGGTTTGTGTGTCCTTGTAGAGTGTTGAGGAGGATTGGTGAGGTTGCATGTAAATAGGTATTGCCTATGGATATGGATATGGTTTGTCTGGTTCTTCAAGTTTATAGATTGAGGGGATGTATTGGAGACTTTAGTGTTATAGAACTCTTTGAGGTTGTGGGTGTTGTGTAGGATAATTTGGCTTAGGAGAAGGTCCCAATGAAGGTATTGGATGGAAGGGTGGAGAAGTTGATTGATAAGGATGTAGTGTTTTTCAATGCCTATTGGAAGAATCATCAAGTTGAAAGTGTCTCTCGGAGAGCTGGAGCGGACATAGAGAAGCAATACCTGTATCTCTTTCATTCTATTCAAGCTTATGATAACACGTCAAGTCCCTTTTTTTATGATTCCAAGTCCTTATGTTTCAGCCCCTATGTCATTGCATATATTTATGTTTATATTGACAAAGTTTTAAGGTAATTTGATGTTCATGTTGGGAGTTTTTGAAAAACATGTTTAAGTGCATTTATTACATCCATGTTAGGCTAAAATCTTCATGAGTGCTTTCTTTGTGTATGTTTCTTTAACATTCGGGGATAAATGTTCTCAAAGGGGAGATATTGTGACACTCTGTACCTCCATTCTCTTATGTACCATGTTTCAAGCCTTATTTGTTTAGTTGGAGAGTATATTAGGGTAATGGGGGACTCCTAGTACTTAGACAAGTTCAAGACTTATCTCCGAGTTAAGTTTTGGGTGTTGGTTCATGCAAGGATCAACTTTAAATGAGTATAAGTTTTACCAAACATAGAACTAGGTGTCTCACAATATGTGAAATGAAAGCCCTTTGGGTTAGCTTTCCTATGCACTTGGTTTCACCTTATTCCGAAGTCGGGTGAAGGAGTTATGACAATTTTCATGAGACCCTCTAGTGCACTGATGTCACACTAACAGCTTGACGACCAGCGAGGTGTTGGATGGGCCATTTGGATGGCTTGGGGCTGGAAAAGGCTATTTTTCTCCTAAGTAATGTGACATGGCCATTGGCATGGCTGTATGACTTACCAGTGACAACGTGGATGGTCATGGGGGTGTGCAAGAGAGGCAAGGTTGGCATGAGGAAAAAGTTTGGCTAAGTGAGGGGCCACTGGCACCCTTGACTGGTCATGTGAGGGTTCAAGACTTGTGGTATCTGGGCGTGGGAAGGCCTGGCCACATTTTCTTGTCTAAGTGTGGTGCAATGGACCACTACACGGACCGTAAAGCACCACACGGCCTGTGAAGTGGCCCGTCAAAGTGATGATGACGTTATTTTTCCAAGTGTTCCCAACTTCCATTTTTTTCTAAGTCCCTTTCGACAGGCACTGAACACGACCCATGGAGTGCCAAACGACTAGTCAAGCCTCCAGTGAGGCAACACTTTGCAAGTTTTTCTATCCGTTCAGTAATGGCAAGCCTTTTTAGACTTCCAATGTTATTTTAACCTCCCTAAAAGAGATAAACCCTATTCCAAAGGATTAAACTCATTACTCTCATCTCAAATACACTCTCAAATTCTCTCAAAAGCCTCCATCAAACCTAATACAAATTCAAGGAAACTCAAAAACAAGTTTTGGATTCCAAGATCCATTTCCAAGCTTCCATTCTTTCCCAACTCAATTTCAACAAATTCAAAGTTTAAGGTATGTGGGGTTCAACCATTGGGTCCTTTCACCCATGGTGCCCAAGCTTCCTTTTTACATGAATTTCATATTTCTAAGTTGATTTAATTATGGATCATAATATGAATTTGACTATGAACTAAGTTGGGGTTTCATTAAAGTGTGATTGTTTAAGCATGTTTTGACCTATGAATCTTTGATATATCTTGAGATTTGATGTAGGGTTTTGGTGTATATTTTATGAGGGTATTACCAGGTATTGGTTGGTAGTTTTACATTGAATTTTCTCACACGATTTCACTCTTAAATTGCATGATCATATACTAGCATTACACACTGCCAAGTGTTTGATAAAATGCCCAGATTATATTTCTTGAGTTGTTGAAGGCCTAATGCATGGCATATCAATTAAGTGACTTCATGATGATGAAAGATATGTATGTATGTGTTGAATTCATGAAATGTTTTTATGGTATGGTAAGTTGATGGCGTTGTTGAGGGGGTATCAAGCCTTAATTGCCTTGTCGAGGGGGTGTCAAGCCTCGGTGGCCTTGTTAAGGGGGTATCAAGCCTTAATCACCTTGTCGAGGGGGTATCAAGCCTCAGTGTCCTTATCGAGGGGGTGTCAACCCTCAGTTTCCTTATTGATGGGACACCAAGCCTCAATCATCTTGTGATGGTATGCCTGTAATACCGATTGAGGGATATATACCTCAATCACCCCTTCAAAGGAAGGGGTTCCTTAGAGATTGAATAATAGATTGTTTGGTATATGATGATGGTTTATTCCTACATATCTATTAATTTCTATATAAGCATATGATTTTAATATCATGTTTTGCTTCAACCATTAATCATGCATGCCATGTTGCTATTATACTTATCCCTTGCTTATGACTATGCATTTCGATTATGTTGCCAATCTTTTGTTGCATTGCATCTTACATACTTAGTACATTCAAACATGCTAACGCATACTCTATGCCTACATAATGTTACGATATA
>DF363771.1:0-19079 GCA_000787875.1 Solanum virginianum | reverse complement strand
ATATGTCAAAGAAAAGAAAGGAGAGGAAGGGTCTTATGCTCCTAAAAATAGACCTAGAGAAGGAATTCAATCGACTAGAATTGTCTTTTATTCGAGAAACACTCTATTACTTCTCCTTCTACCCAAAATTGATTAATCTCATTATGTCTTATATAACCACAAATGAAACTACTATTTTAATAAATGGAACCCCCTTACCCTTTTTGAAGTTTCTCCATTGTTTGTTCGAAGTAGGATCGACGTACACAAAGGCCAAACTCCTTTTGCAAGAGCAAGACATAGTTTGGCATATAGTAGTAGGGGATCCGATGTCACCTTACATCTTCATGCTATGTATGGAGAGGCTTTCTCGTGATATAGAACATGCGATAGGTGAAAACATTTAGAACCCCATTACTCTAAGTTGACAGGGCCCACCCCTATCATACCTAATGTTTGCTGATAACATAATACTACTAGCCACTGCAGACAAGCAAAATAGCATAACCATCCACAAAATACTCCATACCTTCTGTGCTAACTCCCGCCAAAAAATAAACAATACTAAGTCAAAAATCCTTTTTTCAAAAAATTGTCCAGTTGAGGTAAAAACTCAAATAAAAAGTCTGTTAAATATAATAGAAACTCAAGATGTGGGTAAATATCTAGGTTTTCCCATAATCCATAGTTGAACCACAACAAAGGATTTCCAATTCATCCTAGATAATCTCCAAACAAAGCTAGTAGGCTAGAAGATAAATCTTCTAAACCTAGTAGGAAGAACAACACCTGCCAAATCCTCTTTAAATAGCATCCCCACTTATTTTATGTAATATATTCGACTACCCTCTAGCGTATCAAATAGAATTTATCAAATCCAAAGGAACTTTATCTGGGACAGTACATTATCCAAAAGAAAATTGCATCTAATTAATTGGGAAGAAGTAACCAAAAGCAAAGCAGAAAGGGGACTGCCCTGCAGTTAGCCCATCACAAAAACTTGGCCCTGTTATCCAAATTAGCGTGGAGGGCCCATAGCAAACTAGCCAGCCTTTGGGCTTCGATAGTACTGGCAAAATATGGGGAAGGATCTTTAAATCATAACACTGATGCATATACATCCCATAGTCGCACCTGGAAATTCATGATTGAATTTTGAAAAATTTGCAAAAATTCCATGGGATGGGCAGTAGGCAATGGAAAATCCATCAACCTATGGAACGCCAAATGGATATCCAACAATTTAAGTTTGAGAGAACAAATCGAGGGGCCCCTGAACCATGAAGAGGAGAACCTAAGTGTACAAAACTTACTCAATCACAATACTTAGAATCTAAACTCCTTATCTTTTAATATCCCCACAAACCTAAAAGAGCTCATATACAACACCTATTATTCTAGGAACCAAAATAATCCTGATAGGCCATTTTGGATCCCTAGTGAATCTGGCAAATTTTCTGTCAGATCTTGCTACAAACTTCTTAAAGAAAAGGAGAAAAATAGTGCTTCTCGAAGGAACTACACTTGGCTCTAGAATCTATATTGCCCAAAAAAGATTAAATTCTTCCTGTAGCTCTGTTAGCATTATAGACTCCCTACTGAAAGCTACCTTTACTCAATAGGTATAGAAATTAACCCCTCCCATCCCAAATGTAACTCACTTGAAATAGGGAAACATATCATTCTTGAATGTAACATGGTAAGAGAGGTATGGGAAAAGTAGGGCCCACTATAACATAAACCAAATCATCAATTTAGGAACCAATAACTAGCTAGAACATATTGCAAAATTAGACTTTACCATCACTAGTAATTTGAAATGGAATTATGCCTTCCCCTTCTATCTTTGGAACATCTGGCTATCACGGAATGGAAGAACCTTTTCCAAACCAGATACAAGAACACTCAGACTCACCCCTTATGTTAGAGCTCGAGAATACTTTGCACTGGCAGGGAAAAATCAAACAATAGGTGCAATTAGAAAGCAATATATCAAATGGAACCTACTAGCAAAAGGTTTCAAACTGAATTCAGATGGATCACACACTAGAGAAACTAGGCAAGGAGGCTTAGGAGGAGTCTTTAGGGACCATAATGGAAATTGGATATTAGGGTATCCAGGCAGTATAAAAGTAATGTCCCCTATCCAAGCAAAACTTCTTGCACTTATCCAAGGACTAAAATTAGCAGTCCAACACAAACTTACCCCTTTGGAAATCAATATTGATAGTGAAGTTGTTATCTCATACCTGCATAAACTAGGACCAAAATACTTAAATTTTGTTTTTGATTACAGGGCTCTTCTCTATTAGTTGGGGAACCCTCTATTAGCCATGTCTACTGTGAAGTGAATGGTGTTGCTAATATGCTGGCAAAGGAGAGTGCACACATGCACAGTGGGAAACCCCTTACCCTTTTTGAAGTTTCTCCATTGTTTGTTCGAAGTAGGATCGACGTACACAAAGGCCAAACTCCTTTTGCAAGAGCAAGACATAGTTTGGCATATAGTAGTATGCCAAGTACTAACAGTTTGATATTTTGTATTGACAATTATTCCTCCTTGGCTTGTAACTAGCAGGACAATATCTCCAGAACTACCATGTCTTGATGCATATTATTATATAATATAATATCTCCTTATTTTACCAAAAAAAACCATTTTAGCTGCATTCTTTAAAATTTTATTTATCTTCACTCAATGGCAAGCATGCATGCTGATATGCGCTAGTTTATATGCTCATTTGTTTATTTTTTATCCATATTTTACATTATTTTAAGGACCATAAACGTTTAATAATCTCCCATTTTGTGAATATTCATAATATTCTTGATAATTAGCTAATAAATGTGATTAGATGAATGTAACGACTCGACAATAGGTGTGATGGCACCTACCTAACCCTCCAAGATAAATCAGCTTAGAAAACTAAGCAATTCATAATAAGTGGGAATTTGAGCAAAAGAAAGGAAGTCTAGCATAAAATAGATAATGATAAGTAGAACCAATTCTAAAATCATGCAAGATTTGATACCACATGTACAAGTAGCTAACTAAAGAAAAAAGAAGAATAGTACAAGTCTTAATGTCTTAGTTCTAGAATAGAACAAAACATAAAATAAAAGGGCCTCAAGAGTCCGCTGATAAGATAAGTTGCTACCTCTAAAGTATCCAGAAGCTCGATCCAAGATGGAAAATAAATAGATTAGGAGGTACCGAGCTCAATACCTACACAAGTGTAGAAGCAAGGATGAGTACCGAACAATATGCATGGTACTCGATAAATGAATTCTAAGTCCTAAAAGTAAAGTAATGAAGAATGCAAGTACTCCTTTCATCTCAGCCACATACCTCCACAACTACAATCCCTGCACATAGGAAAACCAATATACATAATATGCATATAGAAGAATACAACAAATCAATGGATAGTTTTCATCAATCTACAAGTACATAATTAAGCGTCATATCACACTTCATACAGATATCCACATGAATATAATGAATGAAATGAGATAGGATGTAATGAAGTGCAATGGTACAATGCATGTAACGACCCCCAGTTTAGAAGCTTTGAGTGCAGAAATGTTGGCGTAAAATGACTTGAAGCCAGGTTCACGAGGGCGACTTACGGCCCATAGGTGTACTTACGGCTCGTAGTACTGATCCTTAAACATAAGACTTCAAGAAAGAAAAATGTTTCCAAGTGTGGGGTAACCTACAGACCAAGTGACGGCCCATAGGACACATTGTGGTCCATAGAGAGGTTCGTGAGTGAGACTATCAAATATGAAGGAAATTTGGAATTTGCTAGAAGGTGATGGTCCGTGAAACAGATACGACTCGTAGGTTGGTTTGTGGATGAGGCCAAGTAAAATAAGAAAAATGACTAAGTATGGAAGGACTCTCCGAGTCTAACCACGACCCGTAGGTAGTTACACGATTCATAACAAGGCTTTGTGATTTAGGGTCTAGCAAAGTCAGTTTTTAGGGATTTTAGATGTGTTACCAGATGAAAGGGACCTACGGCCCGTGGGTTGACCTATGACCCATAAGTGAGGTTTCTTAGGTTGATTTTGATAGTTTTAATGAGGGGTAGGTTTGTCATTTCTATCAATCCCATTCCCAAATTATGTCATTTTGGGATTAAAAAAAGGGTTCTAAATCAGCCTTAAAGTCCTAAGTCCCTACTCTTTCCTTCATTCTTTCAATTTCCAAAATTTTCCTAAGGCATTCCTCCTTCTAGAGCAAGCTAGGGTTTCCAAAGTTCTTCACCAAAGGTTCGAAGTTTGTTTCTCTCTAGTTCTTCTAAGGTATGTGAGTTGATTTATGGGTACCCTCCGGCCCATAAAGTTCCCTTTTAAGCATTTTATCTTTTCTTAAGTTCCTTAAGTTAATATGCATGCTTAAGTTCTCTTTTAAGAATTTTATCTTTTCTTTAAGTTCCTTAAGTTAATATGCATGCTTATGATGATTTCATGATATTTATGTTATTAAATACTACTCATGATATCTTACAACTACTTTACTAAGTATATATGCATGTTTTGAGCTATTAATGATGACGTCATGATGGGTTTCAATAATGATCAAGGATGGGCATTTTCGATGGTCCTTAAAAAGAGAAATTTCCTTATGTCTTATGCGATTTATGATTGTTCCATTTAAAAAGCCTAGTCCACCTAGTTTTCAAGTAAAACTTTATATGATTTATGAAGATGATTAGGACATTAAAGGAGACCTTTAAAATTAAGTTTGCCAAAGATATAACCATGTTGACAATTACCCTAAAGATGTTAAGATAGGTCCCCAAGATGAAAGGACAATCCTCACTTGGTGATTCCTAAGTTTGAGCTACTCCTACGATTTGCTACTTATTATTGAATTTTTTATTCTAGTCGTTAAACCTACTAGGTACATATTATATGAACTCACTCCTACTTATTCTTCTCTGTAGCTTTTAGTCAAGGATTACCATGTGGCAGTTGATTGTTGATCGTGCAGTTGTTCTATTTTCATTTATAGTGAGGCTCAGGGTCTCGAGTCCCTACTAAATGCTACTTTTCAGTGTTTGTAGTCGCTCTTTTATACTTGTGACGCTAGGTTTTAGTGATGTATTTCCATACCTATCTATCTGTTTGGTTGTTACAGTTGATTATCTTGAGGTTTGCTTTGTGGTCTTTTAGTTTTGGTCCATTTTTGGGTCATGACATGAAAGTATCTAAAAATAATATTAAATATAAGACCGAATGATCTTAGAATAATTTGTATAATAATTTTTAAAGTGAAAATAAACTACTTCAGTCCAAAAAAAAATATGATGAGAATTACATTATTATTTGTGATAAGGACACAACCAATTAACCATATATATATATTAGCTACTCGACATAGCTAAAAGTTAATAATGCTTTTGTCATTAACATATTTGTTCTGATTTATTTTGGTTTGGTCAAGACTTATAATTCTATGAAAGAAGATCTGAAACTAAGTAGATATGTATGATTATGTTTCCTGGAACTCTAATATTGAGGGTGAGATTTGTGTTGTTTCCATCCTTTGTTAACTCTTTCGCAATGCTCAAATACAATAGTTTTTTTTTTGATTTACTGCCCCTAACTCTAAGGAGCTTGTAGATTTTCTTTTATGACTTTATCACATTGTCTTTTTTGTGATGACCAACATCTCTTTGGGCTATTCTAGCACAGTCGACTATAGTATTTCAACTATATACTATGGTTGTCATCTACTCAACTGAACAAAACTCCATTTTAACCTTTTGTTGGTGAAAACTTTTCACATGATATTGCATTGATGCAATATTTATACCTTTTTATTGTGTTTTTCAGTCTATTACTCCAATATTTCTATATTTTGAATTTATAAAAGTCAACCATACTATTTCATGTAATATCCCATAGGTTAGACCCAAAATCCAAAAATCATAAGCGTCCTTAGTCTGTTGTACAACCACTATTATTCCTAAGAAACATCTTTACATATTACCCAAAATGTGAAAACATTGCTCTAGTGAAGCCAGTGTGAAAGGGCGTCGTCCACCTACATTAACTTATAATTTCATCAAATGAGAGACATTCTCAATTATGCAATTAGTATAATCTTCTGTAATACAGTACTATAGAGCTTTTCTATTGCAGCTCCTCTACCTTAATGTGGATTGTGTTGGGGATAACTTCGGCATGAGAAATCATTAAGTCTCCAGTATGTCTTGTAACACATATTTTATTAGATTTCTTAACAGAGTATCCCCAACTCTCATTGTAAATATTGCTTTAATAAAGCCAATAAATAGGAGGTTCTAATGCACCAACCTATTTTCATAAGTTCTGATAAATTGGTAAAACTGTGAACTTTTTCTTATTCAAAAGTGAAAGAGCCGGATGCTCTTTTGTAGATACAAAAAACTGATGTAGCGTATTCCTACTAGAACACAAACTCAACCCCTAAAAGACTCCTACAGGACACAAACTATACACCAAATCTTTAAAATTTAAAATTCAAATTAATGTATATCTACTAATTACAAAGTAGGTTATTCTGCCCCTCAAGTTGGAGCATGGAGGTAACAAATGCCCAACTTGGCAATTAATATTTGAAACTGATGCACACCTAAAGCTTTAGTAAAAACATCAGTAAGTTGATATTGTATTGAAATGTAATGACAAACTAACAAATTTCCATTGAATGCAGTCCCAAATAAAATGACAATCCACCTCAATATGCTTAGTCTGTTCACGATAAACTGGATGAGCTGTGGAAAAATTGGAACAGGAAACATGTATGAGCTGTGGAAAAATTGGAATAGGAAACATAGTGACATAAAGAATAAGTTGGACCAGTACCTGAGCAAACTGTGTTGGATAAGCTTGAAGAAGAACCTTTATTATTGTTTGGGAGATTGACCAAAAAATCTTTAAGATGAGCTGGTTAGATTTTGGTACATTGAGGTCGAGTAGGAACAACAGGTGCTCCTGATGGTTCAATAATTTGATCTTGTTATTGTTGGACAATTATGATATCACTTGGCGCCATGTGTAGATTTCTTGTCCCTACATTGAGATTTTCGTGTGGTGGATTTTGGCTTGGCAAAATTTGGTCAGGATCATCAATCGACAATGGCAAAGATACTTGTGGTTGCCTCTTTTGAGAAGGAGTATTTTCTTTATAAGGAAACATTCGCTCTCGTGAAATATCACGTCACAAGAAATGAATACTTGATGTGTTTTCAAATCATAGACCTTATAACCTTTATGATCATATGAATAATAAAAAAAATACAAGGTGTGGCTCCTTCATTAATTTTATCACGAGATCATTAAATAACTGAAGCATAACAGAGGAATCCAAAAATACATAAATGTGCATAAGAAGGTTTTGAGGAAAATAATAAGTCATATGGACTTTTGCCAGATAAAGGGGTATTGGTGTGTAATTTATTAAACAAGCAGCTGTTAAAATTTTATTGGTAAACCAACATGGAACCTTAGAGATCTAGCAACTTCAAGTAAATGTCGGTGTTTACGTTCTACTACACCATTTTATTGAGGTGTAGACATACAAGAAAACTGATTTAGAATCCTTCCTTCTGACAATATAATTATTTGTAAACTCAATGCCATTGTCAATATGAATGATTTTAACAAGACGATTAAATTGTCTTTGTATCATGGCAAGAAAGGAAATCAGTACATGAGAAACTTCAGTTTTATATTTAAGCAAATAAACTCAAGTAGTTTTGGTAAATCATCCACAATAGTCAAGAATTAATGAAACTTTGACAATAAAGGTGAATGATAGGGACCCCATAAATCACAATGAATTGAATCAAAAGCTTCTTTAGATTTAACAGAACTAATAGGAAATGACGTTCAGATTTGCTTACTCAGTGGCAAGCATCACAATAATCATCTAACTTATTGAAATTAAAAAACTGAAGTTCTGAAATGAAAGACAAATGACTAAAAGACACATGACCAAGACGTTAATGCCACAACAATGCTTGGTTCTTATTTGCCAAAAGAGCTGAAACTAGTTCTTGAGTTTGGAAATAATAAAGGATATTCTTCAATTTACCCATGCCAATCAACTTCTTCATTCATGGATTAGTTTCATGCATAAAGCCCAATTCAAAATCTCCTTTTTATCAAAGTTTCATGATGATTTCCTATAGGCTTTTATGCTACGATTCCAAATGTGTGGACTATGATTCATATATTATAATTATACCTTATTATGCATGAATTATGAAGAATTATATGATTTATACGATTTTCAATAAAAACTATGTGATTTCAAGTATATATGATTAAGGCTTGATGATTTGATGTAGGTTTATTTATTAATGATCCAAATTGATTTTAATTGGATGTTTCCTCTGTGAATTTCATCCAATTGCATGATTTTGACTCAATGTTCATGAACTTACACTTAGCCATAGTCTTTTATGATAAAGCTATGGATTTTCATGACTATGGTCTCAAGTATGTAAAAGCATGATTATATGAAAATGATGATGATGTTATGGTAATGATGATAATTTTATGATGATAATGATGATGTTATGATAAAGAGGGTGATGAAAACTCTAATGTTAATGATGATGATGTTAAGGGGAAAATGTCTACCCACACTATGATGAAAAGCAAGTAGATGGACTATTCTTATGACATAAGAAGTTTACATGGAAGGTTATGATGACTATTTTACAAGCTACGAAAGAATGATTATAATGAAGTATGAACTATGTTGAAAGCTATGTATATGCATGATTTATTTATTTTATGGGATATGACTTAGCATCGAGAGGTCTTTGTTAGATTTCATAGTCCCATAACTATGTGCCACCATAGGAATGATGTTCATGTTTTTATGTCTTAAAGGTGTGCTAATGGATCCATTTACCTTTAATGATGGATACTCATCGTGCTAGGTGATTCTGCCAAAGATACACCTCTTTTTGTAGGCTAAAGGGGTCATTACCAAGATATATAATCTAACCAAGGTTAGGGTCGAATCCCCCAAGGAATATGGTAGACTTAGAAGAATTGAATTGCAATTTGGGTTGATTAACCATCTTATCTTCCTAAAAGGGAGGGGGGTTTATAATAACTATTAAAAGTTATTCAAAGCTAAAAAAAAAGTTAAACTGGTATGAAGAGAAACTAGGGTGTTGTGTTCCCCATGATTCCCTAGTTCAGTATCACCGGATAATCGAATCCTTTTCCAGTGTGTAGTATGCAGAACGATAAGTTAAGTTCATCAAACCCTTTGGCCTAGGCGAGAGGCAAATTTCACTATGTGATTTGGTTCATCCCCATAGTATGACTTTACTAACCCTTTCGTATTATCCTAGTATAACCTCCCCTTTGTCTAGTTCGGTTGATTAGATGAGAAATATCGATCGAATCTTGTTAATTAATCTCTTTTCCTATTCATTACTACCTTGATCTAGTCAGTAACACTAGGCAGGTTCTAATGTTGGCCACCATTAGAAACCATTCAATATGAAAAAAATTATTTAATACGTATATGTACACTTTTCAAGAATTACGAAGTATCCGATTTTACTTTATTAGTTCTTCATGGTTCTCACAACCCTAGTTGTGGGTTTAGCTACTCATGATAAGAGTAAATACAATATTTATGAATTTGAATAAATAATTGAGCACTTACATAAGAGAATTAAGCACAAAAAACCCAACGCTTCAATGAGAATCACAAGATTAGAAGATGAAAATGATTTTTTACAAGTGTTTCTCAAACTCTCTAATGTTTTTCTTCTATTCTCCCTTTGCTCCCTCTCTTCTCTCTATGAAAAATAACCTAAAAGACCTAGTTATAGTGTTAGAAATACAAAGCCTAAACAAATTAGAACAATTGGGTCGGCAGGCTCTATGAGGTACTCTACAGGTCGTATAATAGTTTACGGCTCGTAGTCGAGATTTTGTGAACTATTGCTTCAGTTTTGGACTTGTCTTCTACGACACCCCTCTGTGGCCCATATAAGATTCTACAGCCCGTAGGGGGTTTCATCTAATGGAATTTTGCCAATTTTCCACTTTTCGATCCTCAGGGTACGTTACCAAGTCTATGGCTCGTAATGTCTTCTATGGCTCTTCTGCATGTTCGTCAACTCAACTTCAGAAATACATCCTTCACCAAAATTGCACACCAAACCCCTTTTACGACTCGTAGAATACTCTATTGCCCGTAAAAGGTCTCTTGGACCTTCCACTTTAGCAACTTCTACATACTTTGCCCAAACATTGTGCCAACCTTGAAATCCTGCAAAAGAAACATAAAAAGACATCAAACCTACTAACATCGCATTGATAACACATAAAATTCCAAGTTTTAAGAATCAAAAGTATTATATTTTGACAGAACATCAACACCCTCAACTTAAAACTGTTGCTTGTCCTCAAACGACAAACTCAATCTATATAAGCAGCATAATGACATACGGACCTCAATATGATAGCATACATCATATCAAACTTAAGCACAAATACCCACATCACTTCAAAACACAATTAGATAGCTATTCGGCGAACCAACAAAGATCAATATATGTGATAATGCAACTATGACAATTGAGGTAACCATAAACAATCCATAATCACTAAATAAGTCTAATGTTAACAATGCAATGCAAGTGCCCTCACAGAAAAAAGTCTCATATTTCACTCATAAAGATGTTTTCAGGTATAAACTTGAGACTATGCAAAATCATTCACTCTCACAAAAGACATTCAAATATTATGCTCAATACCATATGCTTGCCCCTATACTCCTGTCTACAACCTTTGACTACTTGGATTAGGATCACTTTAGGACTTTAAAGGCCTATAACGTAGGCTCAGAGGGCTTTGGTATGATGTTTTGGGACATAGTGACTAAAGGCCCACCTTGACACTGCATTTTTCAACACTCTTACCCTACCAACACTATTATTTTTCATTCGATTCTCCCTTTCTCCCATTTCAAGCCTTTCTAGGTGCTTATTATCATTTTAAAACTTTTTGCCTTGTATTTATGCTTCATTTTTCTTTTTAGTTCACAACGAAGGCATCACTCATTTTTCTTACACCCTGTACAGATTTTTTCTCCTTTTCCATGTATCACTAACTTTTCCCCTCATTTTGTGTTTTACCCTTACACAGCCACCCTCAACTTAGGCTTTTAGCTTGAGTTAAGGTGCACATTACCCAACCTCGGAATTAGGGCCACTTTTGGTAACCACCCTCAACTTAAGCTTTTTGCCTCATTTAAGGTGCACAATGTTCAAGGAAGGACCAGGGCTAATTTCAAGATTTTACATCTAATAAGGCTAGGTCACTTAGGTTTTTACAAAGAAAAGGTACATGTAAGGCTCAAACATGCGGATCAAGGGATACTTCACACATTTGGTTTGGTTATTTAGGCTAAGTAGACTGTTATGAACAGTGGCCTAAGATCTTTTCCTAACCAACTAACATGTAGTCTAAATCAAAGTAACAGGAAAACTTCTGAATTGATACACAACACATGAATTTAGAAAATTAAGCTATATGGTACTAATTACACTATCAACACAGAATCTCAGATCATGCTTTTTATCTTAATTTTATCCTTACTTATCAGAACAAGTATTGTCGACATAATTAAATGTGCATGGTTGCTATCTAGACTAACTAATAAAAAATTTGGCAGGTATCATTTTTCAAAAAAAAAAAAAAGCACAAAAACACATATATGCCACATATATCAGTACTATATGCTACCATTGCTACCTAAGAATCCTTAACATTCCGGTTCAATAGAAACTAAATATCCATGGGGAAAATAACATGGGCAAGAAAATCCCTAGTATTCAAAATGTGGGTTAGTTATAGGCCAAAGCTACTCCACTTCACTAAGGCTTATAACTACCCATACCCCATCAAAAAAGAAGTGCATTGCCCTTAATGCACACAAAAAATGCAAAATAAAGTACCTGGGTCAAAAAGAATGTAACTGGGCACCTACGAGCTGATGTGTGGCTAAGTCTAGCTACCCTCAACCAACATGGTGGCCTCCTCAGTGGTAGAACCATGACCAGAGGGGCTAGCATCCCTCACTCTATCGAGCTTACCATCTCCCCTCCTCCTGTCTCGACTGCCTTAAGACAAGCTCTAGCTCCTCCTACTCTGTTAGCCTCGTATGTAACCACACTATATCTGGATCATCATTAGTGGGGGACCTTTTTCCCATAGGGAGGATATGAAAGCTCCTATGGAACAAATAAGTCCACCACCAGCACTAGGGGTGTAGTCCATGGGAATGCCATTGGTGGAGCCAGGGCTGCCTCCATGTCGGTTCGGAGCTTCTGGATCTCCCCCAATGGGGCCATCGTATTTGATGGTTATAGTGTACTCAGGATCTGTTGGACCCTCAACTCGAAGGCATCAATGCGAGCATCCATGACTAAAAGTTGATCCTAACTAGTAGTGACCGTGTATGCCTATATGCGTCCCTTGGACTTTTTAATTGCCTGGCGAACCCAGGGCTTGATCTGTTGAACTAGCTGAGTCAACCAAGACTTAGTGTGGGTCAATCGATGTACCATAGCCTGGATGGATGCTACAGACATATACACCATGCTTGTAGGTGCTGTCTATGTCAGAGTGGCCTATGGTACATGAGTATTAGTGGTAGGCCCCCTCTCCACATTTGTCTCAGTCTATGGGGGCCTCTTCTCTATAGTGGTAGCAGTAGTGGTAGGTGGAACCTCATAAGGTGGCTCTGGGGTGAACATATCTGGCATAGGAGTTGGCTAGTGTGGTGCTCACCGAAGTTCCACCAGGTTCTCCTCAGCCTTAATCAGGCTAGCATCAAAAGTGCGCTAGACCTCAATCAGTAAGTCCATCTGGTATAGACTTTCCACCCTTGACTCTACATAGAGTTTGTATATCAACCATGGAAAGGGGATGGAGGTAGACCTCTTCAAGGTCACCTCGTGGATCTGCTTTGTGATGTGGCTGACCTAATTTATCTTATAGCCATCTAAGATGTTAGCAACTAAAACTGTAGGCTTGGCATCAATGTGTTATTTGCAAGCATTGGCCAGATCTGTGACCTCATAACGGCCCACCAAAATTTGGCGGGAAAGCTAAGGGAAGCCTTCACAATAGCCTCAAAATGAGTGGCTACCCATGCAGGCTCGAGGCCTTGCTCAGTAATCAAACCTGCCACCCATCTCATCAAGATAGCTCTACAGCTCTGGTCTCTCATCAGAGCTAAGTCCCTAGTCTGCCCCATTCTATGATCATACCCTGCAGTGGATTTGGAGGCTAGGAAATTGAGCCCGAATAACATTCGGGGGATGGTGGTCTCTGAGATATCTACCTGCCAGCCCCTCACTCTAGTATGTGTCTATTTAGGCTAAGTGAGAGGCTTTTTCCCTTTGGGAAGAGTGTTGAGGACTGTGGCTACACAAGATGCATAAAAATCCCTTACCATGGTCGGGGAGTATCTCCTTGGTGCTTTCGTCAGCCACTAGAGCCCATATTTACTGATGGTATCCTGGAGACTGAGGACACTACATAATTCAGAGAAGATGATCTGGGGCTCCTCATAGATGGAGCGGGTTGGTTTGCCCCACTCATTACTCCGTACACCCTTTGTATAGATGTCTCACATGCCCGCAACACACCACTGACTGGTGAGAGCATCTGGAGGTAATGGTGATGTCTACGGTGGTGTGGAAAAAGACTCTATCTCTAATTCATCACCGGATCCTAACTCTGAGTCTTACTCATCTCTAGACAAAGTCATCTGAATAGAGCTACTATTATTGTTGCGTCCCTCATTAGAATGGGGAGTACGAACAATAATAGCCTGGGTCTGGTCTACCCTAGTCTAGTGGTAGCCCATGTCTGCAGTCTATCAGCATCCGTATCAAGTCAGACTCTGAGCTCCTTGAGTGATCCACTAACCGCGGGGCGGGGCCTTCTCCTCCCTCGAGGTCTCATCTCTATGCCTCTTCTGCATGGCTCAAATATCCTCATATTTCGACTTTGGGTCCATAGTGCCTAAAACATACACATTTATGCAACATGGTTAGCCCCACAGATCAAGAAACTAAATGCAAAAATTCATTAGACTTGATTACAGAGGGTCCACAAAAGCACCTCTTTGTGTCGTAGTGAAAACTACAAGCCGTAGAAGGCCCTCATATAAATAGTGTCCACAATAATTATTTATTAGAATGGTATCTACGAGATCAGGAACAAGTCGTATAAGGACCTATGAGTCATAGACTGAGTCATAGATGATTCTAGTGTGTGAATCTCTTGCAGCCAGGGATCCACGAGACCTGTCCACGAGCCATAAAATATATTATGACTCAAAAAGGTCTCTTATGATGGGTTCTCAGAAACCTCGAGTTTCTAGAATTATATACAAGGGGCAATTGCAGCTTGTGGAAAGTTCCAGAAAGAGCCTCATAGACCAGCAAAATCGGTGACTTGAGTTTCTAAGTCCATCAAAATGGAACCCATACGACTTTTTCAACACACTCTATCAGTATGAAAGCAATACGCACACATCCCATATAACTCATATTAAACCACCCAACACCCCCGCATGATAATTTGCACATATACCCATCAAAAATCATTAAACATACTTTCCCAAACCTATTGACCTCGTTTGAATGAATTAACATTTAAATCATAAACACATGCCTTCACACACCAAATTTTCACTACATATAATTGATTTAATTCAAATGGTGAGCAATCACATAGTTTTCAATCACATCATTCAAAATATAAGGACAAGGCAAATACACCAATTTCTAGCTAAAACACATGTTCACACATTGGCAACCATGCATTTCAACTTTCAAACACAACAATTGCACATAAAGGTTCACGTCTCAAATAACCATACCCATCAATTTAGATTCAACCTAATCGCATAATATTTGGCAAATAAAGGTTTTTTAAAGACCAAAAACTTACCACATTGAGTGACCAAATCATAGAAATTGAAGGAGGAAGTAGGATTGTAAAAACTTAGGGTCATCGAAAAAAGTGGTTGGAAACGGTCCTCGTCGGTGGTCGAAAAACTGGGGTAGGGGTTTTGGATGGGTTTGAGTCATAAATTAGGATAAAATTGGGGTCAAAATATTTTGACACCCATTATTTATATATTGACTGGGTGGGTCAAAACTAATATGCCCAAACTCTATGAAACCCTGGCTATAGGCCATAGAGTATTTTATGGATCGTAAATCATGGTTTCGTAGATGGTCCTAATCCTTGAGTTGACTAGCTCCCATATCCACTATTACTTAACTAGTGGCTAGGAATAGCCTTCCAAGATAATTGAATATCGAAGTCAACTTTGCATTCTAGGATCACAAAGTCTGTAGCAAATATGAATTTCTCAATTTTAACAAGAACATCATAAAGTATCCTCATAGGATTCTTCACCATGAGATTAGCCATTAACAATCACATGCTTATTAAAGTAGGGGCTCCCAGTCCTAGCTTTTGAAGATTGTAAGAGGCATCAAATTTATGTTGGCACCGAGATCACAAAATGCCCTTGCAAACTCCACATTTCCAATAGTGCAGTGTATGGTAAAAGTGTCAAGATCTTCTCGCTTTCGTACCAAGCACTTGTAGCAATTGCACTGCAATATTGAAGCTATTGGGAGAGCTCCTGACTCACAGTGTGCTTCTTCATAACTAGGTCTTTCATGAACTTCGTGTACTCTGGCATATTCTCCAATGCCTCAATGAGAGCAATGCTGATGGAGAGTTGTTTCAGCATGGAGAAAAAGTACATGAACCTTTCCTCTCCCTTATTCTTTTTAATTCTCTAGGGGAAGGGAAGAGGAGGCTTAGGAATGGGCTTCAGCTTATATGGTGCCTCTGTAGCATCACTCACCCCATTTTTGCCATGATTATCTCTCATATCTATATCTATAACCTTAACTATCTCCTCTTGAACATCATCCTCATCTACGGGCAAGGGAGGATCAATGATACTCTTACCACTATACATAATAATCGCTATATACTGCCCTTCATTCTTTAGGTTCTGAACTGTGTTTCTTGGCAGGGTACCTCTCTGATGCTAGTTAAGCTGAGTTGACACTTGACCAAACTGTGGCACAAGCTATTTGATAGCAATAGAATGAGACTCAATTTTCTAATTTATGCTAGAGATGTTAGATTTCATCACCTGTAGAGTCTCATCCTGTGTCTCAACTTCCTTCAACAGGCGGTCAAACATCTCCTCAACTCTGGAACTATTAGTACCGGTATTATGGTTGTGTGGTGGCATAAAAGGACTATTTCTATAGCCATCTCTGTAGCTCCAATCTGCATCTCTATCTTGGCCTCGATTCCTGTCATAGTAACCTCCACAGTTATCTCTAAAGCCTCTGTCTCGATTATAGTTCCGATCNNNTCAGATGGAATTTTAGCAAGTCTTAACCTCCACAGTTATCTCTAAAGCCTCTGTCTCGATTATAGTTCCGATCTAGATTTCCTTGACCTAGGCGCCAATGGTCTTGATTAGACCCTTATTTGATCAGTAATAAAGCAAGTGTACTTCTCATAGTAGGTATCATCATACATGGGTGCTCGTGGAGGCTGATGAACCATTGTATTAACTCGTTCTTTATTCTGCTTCATTATCACCTCCATACCTATACGAATTCGGGCAAGCTCTTGCATAATCTCTTCATTTATTTTATCTTGCTCTAAACTAATACTGACAGCACACAAACTTTTGGTAGATAATATGTCTCTTTTCCCCAAGCATGATTTGTCTTGACCACCCTTTCCATCCTTGCAAATGGTTGATCTAAGAACATGCCCCCCATAATGGTATTAGCACAAGCTTAACTATTCTCATCCAGGGCACGGTAGAAGATCTCCACCAAGGCATCATCAATAATTTTGTAGTCTGGGACACTACTCAAGCACTTTGTGAAATGCTCTCATGTTGTATAGATCGAGCCACCAGGAAGTTGCTCAAAGTTGTTGATTTGGTCCTTCAATTTGAGCTTTTTTTTATCTCGGGAAGTACCACTCTAAAAAGGCCTCTTGTAACTCAGCCCAACTGGTAATTGAACTCTATAAGAGCTCAGATAGCCATAGTGTGGTATGGCCTATCAAAGATAATGGAAAAACATAAAGTCCCATAGCATCCAGAGATAGATTCTCTGTTCCTATCGCACTCTTGCAGACAAATACAACATTGTGTAAATGACTATACGGATCCTCTTATGGTAGGGCCACGAACAACCTATAATTCTGTAGCATCTGAAGTAACCCTCTTGAGACCATGAACTTTGTGTCAGCCGGTAGTGGTGGTAACATAATAGCTCCAGTAACCTCTATAGCCATAGGGTTCAGCCGATATTGGTTTCACTGATAAACTTCGGCATTGAAGTCCTGTGGCTATGGAGCAATGTCCTCAAGAGGAGGTGGGTTGTCATTATTTGCATTCTCATTCTCATTTTAATTCAAAGCTTTATTTGCTGTATTGATTTCATTAACTTGGGCCATTCTTCTTAATCTTCTCTAGATTTCTTGGTCAAATGGGCTCAAGGAAATGCCTCGACTTTGCGTGTTAGACATACACTACACCTATACCCTAAAAGAAAACAAAAAAAACAAAAAATATTAAATGGGGAAATAATGATTAATTCTCAAATTACTTGAATTAGACAAGTCTAGTCGTATTCTCCGGCAAGGGCACCAAAATCTTGATGTCGCCCAAGTTGTACATCCTTTTTTATGCTAAAGCGGTTGTTGTTAAGATATATAACCTAACCAAGGTTTGGATTGAATCCTACAGCGAATATGGTAGAGTTAGAGGAATTCAATAGCAATTTAAGTTGATTAACCAACTTATCTCCCAAAAGGGGGGGTTTTATAATAACTATTAAAAGTAATTCTAAGTTAAAACAAGTGTTAAACCAGTATGAAGAGAAACTAGGGTATTGTGTTCCCCATTACTCCCTAACTCAGCATTACCAGATAATCGAATTCTTTTCCATTGTGTAGCATTTAAAATGGTAAATTAAGTTCACCAAATCCTTTGGCCCAGGCGAAAAGTGAATTTCACTACATGATTTGCTCCATCCCTATAGTGTGACATTACTATCCCGTAACTATTATCCCAGTACAACCTCCCCTTGACTCAGTTCGGTCGATTAGACGAGAAACATCAATCGAATCCTGTTAATTAAAATTTTTTCTTATTCATTACTACCTTGATCTAGTTAGTAACATTAGGAGGGATTCTAATGTTGGAAACCATTAGAAAGCATTCAATATGAATAGAATTAATTAATACGTGCATGTACACTTTTCAAGAATTAAAAATTATTTGGTTTTACCCTGTTAGTTCTATATGGTTCCCACAAATATAGTTGTGGATTTAGCTACTCATGATCAGTGTAAATGCAAGACTTATGAATATGAATAACATAATTAAACACTTACACAAGAGAATTAAACACAAGAAATCTAACTCTTTGATAAGAATCACAAGATTAAAAGATAAAAATAATTTTTTAGAAGTGTTTCCAAAGTCTCTAATGTTTTTCTACTGTTCTCCCTTCATTCCCTCTCTATTCTCGATGAAACATAACCTAAAAACCTATTTATAGTGTTTAATATACAAATCCAAAATGAATTAGGACAACTGAGTCAGCAGGCTCTACGAGGTACTCTACGGGACATATAATAGTTTATACCTCGTAATCGGGCTTTTGTGAACTGTTGCTTCAATTCTGGAATTATCTTCTAAAAAATCCCTCTATGGCCTATATAAGATTCCACGGAGCGTAGGGGGTTTTGTCAGATGGAATTTTAGCAAGTCTCCACTTTCTGATCCTCAGGGTATGATACCAAGTCTACGGCTCGTAAAATCTTCTACGGCTCATAAAATCTTCTACGACTCATCTACATGTTCGTAGACTCAACTTTATAAATACAACCTTTACTAAAATTGTCACGACCCAATTTATGGGCCGTGACTGAGGCATCATCAATAATTTTGTAGTCTGGGACACTACTCAAGCACTTTGTGA
>DF363772.1:14907-35941 GCA_000787875.1 Solanum virginianum | reverse complement strand
GTAGAACCAGGGTCAATTAATGTATATACATTATGTGAAAAGATGGACAATATACCTTTGACCAAATCGGGTGAAGCTTCTAAATTTTGCCAACTCCTCAGAGCATAAGTGTGATTCTGGACTCCACTAGAGCTAGCTGCCCCTCTAACACCTCTACAACGACCCATAGGTGCTTATTGAGCCCTACCTATTGGAGGAACTGATGATGATGATGCAATACTTGATCTAGTAGGTTGTGCTATATCACCCATATGTCTCCTCGGGCAATCTCTCATCATATACCCTAGCGCATCACACCAATAACAAGCGTCTGTCCCAACACGACATATACCTGAATGACTTCTTCAACACTATTTACAAGGCTGCATAGGGCTCATTTGCTGGCCTGCTGAATATCCTGCTGTCCAGGCGCCTTGCCCTTCACTTCTTGGACCAAACTGATTTCTCTTAGACCCCTGAAGTTATGGTGGAGCACTGGCTGCAGAGTAGGAGGATGATGGCCTAGGGTATCTGGACCAAACTGATTTCTCTTAGACCCCTGAAGTTATGGTGGAGCACTGGCTGCAGAGTAGGAGGATGATGGCCTAGGTGGTTTATTATAAAATCGAGGCCTAAGCTCACTTTGGGATGGTATAACTACCCTGTAGACGTTCCCCTCTTGGACTGCGCCCTTTCTAACTCTTGTGTCCTTCTCTTTTGCCTCTGATCCTCCAATTTCTATGCAAAAGCTTGCATTCTCATTATATCGATGTATTTGTTCAAGGAAGCAATGGTATAGTCTCTGACCAGATACATATCCAATCTATCCACATATCGATGAACTCTATTTGCCATAGTAGCAACTATATTAGGAGCATACCTGGCCAGGTAATTAAATTGAATGCTATATTCCCTCACGCTCATATTTCTTTGATGGAGATTCAAAAACTAATTTGCATGAACCTCTCAGATTTCTAATGGCAGGTAATGGTCGAGAAATGCCTCTTTGAACTCCTTCGAGGTAGATGGAGGTGCATCTATACCCTTAAGATTGCTTCCAACCTTCATACAATAATATAGCCTTACCCTTCAACCTATATGTCGCTAACTCGATAGCTTCTTTACCACTCACATACATAACATCTAAAGTGCATTAAATCAAATCAATAAAGTCTTGGGGATCGTCATTTGGATCTGATCCAGTGAATGATGGAGGGTCTAAATTAAGGAAATCACATATCCTTATGCCAACTGCCCTATTCATACCACTTGAACCTATAACTGGACCTTCTTGTCTTTGACCTTGGCTAGCAACTATACGAGTTAACAGTTGGACTGCATTTCTCAGATCCTGCATGGTAGCATCAATAGGGGGTTCTGGGGAAATTTCACTACTTCTAGGTTCCTCATGAGTTGGAGGAGTTGGAGATGTCTGTGACAAAGACTCATCTTGAGCCTCATTTAGTTGTCTCACCTGACTAGGTATACCAACCACAACTTCTACTTCCTTCTCTTTAACTTTGATCTTCCTAGTTTCTGACATACTTGTTGTACAAAATAATTTAGGAGTTAGACACAATCCACCTATTACACTTAGCTCTATGGCATGATCCAAAGAATGAAAGTAAAGTAACAACTCCTAAATGCCATGTATCCTCCTGCTTATAAATATGGTGTACAACACATCGATAAACAAGACTCTACATAGACACAACTTTGTATACTCGCTAGGATGACCCACTCTGGTACCACTTCTGTCACACTCAAAGTCCCATTAAGGCGGACTGGCACCCGTTGCCTATAAGGCTTGGGAGAACCAACTTGTATCCATACACTTTCTATATATATTATAAGGGATTTGTTCATTCAGCATACCTTTAAGAAAGTAAATAGTAATAACAAGCCAAAAGGAAATGCATATGGCTAGGCCGTTGAGGCCACATTGTCTAAAGTAGTAGACATGACCACACGTTAATTTTCATTGTCTACAAAGCCCCTAGATAAGTAAAATTATCTGATAAGGGTCGGAACAAGCCTTGCCTCGACTAACTATATAATATAAAAATATATATTTTAGACACACAAAGCTCCGAAGCAACCTGGAGCTTAGTAACAGCAGCTGGATATCCTGTATTCCTATTTGGGAGATCTACTAACACTTGTACCTGCAACGTGAAATGCAGGTCCCCTGTAAGGGACATCAGTATGAGATAATGTACTAAATATATAAGGCAAGAAATACTATATTTGAAGTAATAACTCAAATTAAACCATGCACTGGTGTAGGATACGAGACCACATGTAGTTATACTATGGGATCCTGTACTTTATGTTCTTTTAATATGTAAGGCAGGAAATACTATATATGAAGTAACAACTCAAATGAAACTATGCACTGGTGTAGGATACGAGACCACATGTAGTTATACTATGGGATCCTGTACTTTATGTTCTTTTTGTTACTTTACCTTTATTGTATAATCTGTGCACAACATGTAATACAAATGACCATCTGACCAGTGGTAAATCTACATTAGCATCGGCCTTAGCTAGGCTTTTCCATTGACCCCTTGGGCTACCCCCCGTGATAGGATCGACCCTGGCTAGGTGATTCTTCCACCCCTCGGGTTACCACCCATCAATAAGCAATATACTTTATCTTTCAATTACTTTTGAGATGATTCTTCTGGTGGTCATATTATTGGAGCTGTAGGATTATATAAGTAGCATGTGACATGTAGATAATCATACAATGACAATATGACAACGAAAAGAGTACGTTACGAAAATAATGAAATGTGTATGAGATGAAACAACTCGTAAACTTTATTTAGCAACAAGAACCCATGTAACTTGGTATCCACGTATGTAGACAAATTTGAAGGTGACTATGTATAGTAGCATATGAACATGTGAAATAATGGAGACAAGGTTAATAGTTGTGTCGGAGTTGGTAAGTGCCTTTATATGCCAAGGAAGAATCTAGATTTCATGCCAAGTAATACGAAATCAAGTAGCCTTACATACTTCGCTGTATCACCTCGCTATTACCTTGAGATGACCTTCCCTTCCTCCCAATATTTATCTTCAACAATATAGTAGGCGATAAGACTAGCATTACTAACCAATAGATACATCTTGGCAGCCCAATCTCATAAAAAAAAACAACACACAGGCAGCAAGCGTATAATTATAAACCCGAGCGTATTCTTTCAACCTTTCTGCCCCTAATCATATTTTCTAATACACATTCTCATATACGTATCATGTGAAGCCTAATTTAGTTCCCTAACAGCCTTACAACAGCCCACAAATCACAACAAATAACAATTTTACACAACATATAAATAGGCGGCATAATAACCTTAGATTAATATCTATAACTTAAACCATGTTAAGAACATCAATGTCTCTTCATAATATAACTTGTTGTACAAAATAATTTAGGAGTTAGACACAATCCACCTATTACACTTAGCATAACATCAACTTCTCTTGATAATACAGCCCACAAACCATAGAGAAGTCACTAAAAAAAGGCAAGTATGCAGTAACTTTCTAAACACATGCTGTCCAATCTTTGTTCACAAACATAACTAGCATATACTTCTTGTTTGTCATGGGATAAGTATAACA
Organism: Solanum virginianum; assembly: GCA_000787875.1. Lineage (NCBI taxonomy): Eukaryota > Viridiplantae > Streptophyta > Magnoliopsida > Solanales > Solanaceae > Solanum > Solanum virginianum. Next base: position 32,326 of record DF363772.1, on the reverse strand, counting down.
AATATATGAATATTTCCACATACCTTAGCCTTCAAGATTCAGGTTTCCTTAAAGAACCCTAGAGGGATGTATTGGCTGCCTTGTGAAGTAAAGTAAAGAGAAAAAAGAATCTTTAGGAAAGCTGAAAATTATTCCAAAGTGAAATCACTTAAGGGGATGTTTTTGAGCACTTTTAAAGGGTCACTTTGGTCGACTTTCTCTTGAGATTTTGACCACATATTAGCACATATTAATAAGATTGTGGTACAGTAGCTTGGCCCTCACACTTGGGCCTAAATGGGTCTCAAAGTTGATGGGCCTTCGCTGCCCATTTTCCTAATTCCTCTTCACTTAGTTTGGGCCCAAATAGTCAAGTGGGCTGTGGTGTAATTGGGCCCTTTTTATATTCTTCTTGGGCTGAACCTAAAGTCCATTTATGATGCTAAAGTTACATCATTAACATGGACTTTATCCATAATTGGACTTGGACAGATTTGGCGTCAGGTCTTGTCTCTACTTAGCCAGCATATTTAAGCTAAGCAAGTAGGTGACTCACCTGCTAGCTTCCTAAGTCCTACAAGCACCTCACTTCCTCATATGGTTTAAGGTCGTGATCTCCTCAATTTGACTTAAAACTTATTTATACTCGACCCTCTTCAGCGTTAGACATACATATTGCCCTTTAATTTGAGATTCAAGCACTTTTATAAATTGGTGCTAATTTGAAAAGTCATATCACGTTTTATTTGCATAGTACTAGTATTGTAAGATGTTGGGTGTTACAGTATCTTTGGGGTAGGGGTCGGGGCCGAGATCAGGGTAGAGCTGCACTATTTGTCTCAAATAGGGAGCAAATCCCCGAGCTTTAGGAGCAGATACAAGAGACCCCAGCTCTACTATAACCGGAGGCACCAGCTCCCCCAGCCACTTTTGTAGTTCTCCTGGGGTGCAGGCGATCCTTGGATAGTTCTTGGCAGCACTCAGAGCCCTAAAGTAGGGTGCAATTCCAGCTCCAGCTTCTCCCTTTCAAGGGCGAGTGGTACCTATTGATCCAAAGGTCCCGACCCATCTAGAGGAAGTAGTGTAGTATCAGGACAAGTGATTGCTTAGATACTTCCTGAGATTGGCTCCGCCGAGGTTTTTGGGGGTTATGGGAGAGGACACACAAGATTTCTTGACTACATGTATGAAGCAACTATAGGCCCTACGATTTCTGAAGTCTTGGGGTGTGGAGTTCACTGCTTATTAGCTTGATGGTACTGCCAGACAGTGGTGGTGGACATGCCAGGGTACTAGGATGGTAGATGCTGCATCGATGACTTGGGCAGAGTTCACAGAGGCTTTTATCACTAGGTTTGTGCCTAGGAGCTTCAAAAACCATCGTTGGGATCAGTTTGTATGACTAAAGTAGGGGTAGATGACTGTGTCCCAGTATGAGGTTAGATTTTAGGAGCTCTCTTGATATGCTATAGCTATATTACCTTCTGAGGAGGAGCAAATTTATTATTTTGTACGAGGGTTGAGGCCCAAGTTGAGGATGGGCACGCACGCACTAGTGACTTTAGGCCCTTTATTTCTAGACATAGTTGACCAAGTTTGTTCTTTGGGGAAAATTAGTGCCACGACCCAAGCCTAGGGCCTAGATATGACACGACACATGGAAAACCCAAAGGGACCCAAGCAAGCCTCTTAACATATCATTACACATCCTTGGTCGCGAAAGCAATACAATACAACAAGAGATAGTAAATAGGGATAAACAGGGCTAAGGGACAACTTCCATATCATAAACATCAAGAGTCAAGAGAGAGAGTTAAAGCTTATAGCATAATACAAAACACGTCCAACAATACCTCTAAAACTTAGATACTTAGTAGGGCCAAGATAAGCTACCGGGCTCACCCTCATAGTCTATATATGCAAAAAGGAAAGATAGTCTTCTAGTATATGATCATAAACATCATCCCTGAAATGGTGGACTCACCAAAGAGCTTGAGAGAAATCATACTAGCCACGTGGAGGAGGATTATCAATTGGAGCTTTGGTTCCTACATGGTGACAGCATATAGGCATAAAGTTTACATTAGTACGTTTGAATGTACTAAGTATGTAGGATGCAAAGCATCAAGTGATAAGCACCATAAGAAAAATGCATAATATAGGCAATGGATGAGCATATAGCAATACGACATGTATGAATGATGCTTGAAGTAAAACCATGCTTATATAGAACATAATACATATGTAAGGAGATACCATTATTAGTGAATATCCAAGGCCTACCACCACCTTGGAGAGGCAAATGTGGTACAAACACCTTAATAGGTTGATGAGGTACAAACCCCCCAATATGGTTGATGGAGTACAAACCCCCAACATGGTTGATGAGTACAAACTCCCCAATGTGGTTATCAAGGTACAAACCCCTTGACATGGTTCCATGGGCCTACCACCTCCCAAGCAAGGGGATCGAGGTACAAACCCCTCAACAAGGTTACCTGGGTCTACACCCCCCAAGTGAGGCTTTGTCAATTTCCAACACTATAGAGATAATATCGTGCACATACTCTCCTTTCATCATCATATAGTCATTCAACTTATAAGACATGCATTGTACCTTCAATTCCTCAAGAAATCATAATCCGGACATTTTATCAAACACTTGGCGGGTGTGTAGTGCTAGTGTAAAACCATGCAATTCAAGAGTGTAATCATGCTAGAAAATTCAATGTAAATCCATCAATATATACTTGGTAACACCCTTAAGCAACATATATAAAAATCCTTCATCAAGTCTCAAAATAGATCTTAGATTTATAGCTTAAAACATTCTAAAACAACCATACTTTCATAAAAGCCCAACATAGTGTGCGGTGAAATTCTTTATAAGTAAGACCCATGAATCAATCAACTTTAAATCATGCAATTTTAAGTAAAAGAAAGCTTGAGTATCATGTGTGAAAGTGTGGAATTCATATTAAGACCCATGAGTAAATCAACTTTAAATCATGTAATTTTAGGTAAAAGAAAGCTTTAGTTTCATGTGTGAAAGTAACCCATCAAAGAAACCCACATACCTTGACTTTGGAGAATCCTTGAAGAAGATTGGAGATGGAGACTTAAAGCTTGAATGAGAACCTCAGAATCCGAATGAGTTTTGAGACTTGAAATATGGCGATGAAATATTGTCTAAGTGTTTGAGAGTGTATTTGGAAATATTTTGAATGACATGAGGGTGAAATACGACTAAGTATAGGTATTTTCACGCATGGGAATGCTTAGGCCCAAGATCCAAAAGCCTTGGACCAGATAAGAAAAATAGTGCATAAAATACACTACAACGCGCCCTTGGCGCGTCGCGCCAGGGGCGCAGATGCACACTAAAAATTGCATTTTTGCGATTTTCAAATTTTGCTAAGGTTGCTCTTAAATTGGGGTTAGACACATTCCCCACTCAATTTGACCCCCTAAACAAGAATATGAATTTGGATTTTTGATGCGGATGCATGTTGAGATATATGGAAATTACGATTCTGGACACTTCTGAGGCACATTTTCAGGCACTTTTGCAGTCTTTTCAATATCTCCCCTTGGGAACATTCATCCCTGAATGTCAAAGAAATGTATATGAGAAGAGTAATCATGAAGATATTAGCCCCAACAAGAATGCAACAACCTACTTAAAATACCATTTTCAAAATCTCAATATAAGTATAAAATCACCATGAACTTTGTCAATATAGACATGATTGCATGCAAATGACTTAAGGGGATGGAATAGGAGACATGAAATCACATAGAAGACTCAGAATTAGTACCTTTGGCTTGAGTAGGATAGAAGAGAATGCTTTTGCATATCTGCTTCAGCCTCCCAAGTATCACTATCGACTTGTTGGTTCCTCCAAAGGACCTTAACAGAAGCAACATCCTTGTCCCTCAACCTTTTCACTTGTCTATCCAAAATCCCTACTGGAACCTCTTCATATGTCAAGTTGTCTTCAACTACCCCTACAACATCAAGAGTCACAATAACATTAGGATCACCCACACACTTCCTCGTCATAGACACATGAAAGACCGAATGAACCGATTCAATTTCACTAGGCAAATCCATCTTGTAGGCCACCTTACCAATCCTCTTCATCACCCTAAAAGGACCCACATATCTAGGGCTTAACTGAACTTCTTACCAAAACAAACAAAACCCTTCATGGGTGACACCTTCAAATAGACCCAACCACTAACCTTAAACTCAAGGTCCCTCCTTCTCACATCGGGATAAGACTTTTGGCGACTTTGGGCTATTTTCAACCTTTCTCTAATCATCCTTACTTTCTCCATAGCATCCATAACCAGATTCGGACCCAATAAGGCCACCTTTCAAACCTCAAACCACCAAACCGGTGATCTACAACGTCTACCGTAGAGGGCCTCAAAAGGAGCCATACTAATGCATGAACGATAACTATTGTTATATGCAAACTCAATCAATAGAAGATCATCCCAACTACCCTTAAGCTCCAACATAGAAGCCCTAAACATGTCCTTAAGTGTTTGGATAGTCCTTTCGGCTTGGCTATCTATTTGAGGGTGAAAGGTCATACTAAGTTTTACATTGGCTCCAAGACCTCTTTGGAAGGACCTCCAAAAGTGTAAAGTGAATTGTACACCATGATCCAATATGATGGACAAACAAATTCCATGCAACCTTACAAAGTAATAAATTTACATCCTAGTATAATCTTTAGCCCCATATGCAGTCTTAACCTGTAGAAAGTGAGCCAATTTTGTTATCCTATCAACCATAACCCATATGGAATCAAAACCCTTTTTAGTCTTAGGCAACCCAACCACAAAATCCATATTAATCTCTTCCCACTTCCAAGTAGGAATCTCTATGCCTTGGGTTAGGCCACCCAGCCTTTGATGTTCCGCTTTAACTCATTAGCAACTACGATAACTAGACAAAAATTTGGCAATGTCCATCTTCATGCCTCCCTACCAATATACCTCTCTCAAATCTCTATACTTTTTGGTAGACCCGAGGTGAATAGAGTAAGAAGAACCATGAGCCTCATCAAGAATCTTTTCCTTCAAGCCATCAAAACAAGACACACACAACCTTATTTGGTATCTACGGGAACCAACTCCCCCTTGGGAGAAAACCTCCACCTTACCATCTTTTACCAATGCATTCAATTCTAAGAAAGTGGGGTCAAGTTCTTGCTTAGCTTTCACCTCCTCAGCTAAATGAAGAATTAGAACCATCAACAATAACAACACTTCAATTATCAATCTCTTCCAACCTAACTCCCAATCTAGCCAACTGATGGACCTCCTTTGCCACCTCTATGCCACCATCATCAACATGAGCTAGGCTACCCATAGACACCCTATTAAAAGAATCCACCACCACAATAGCCTTATCGGGATGATAATGCATACTCATATCATAGTTTTTAAGGAGTTCTAACCACCTTCGTTGCCTCAAATTAAGATCTTTTTGAGTGAAGACATATTGGAGACTCTTATGATCGGTGAACACATCAATATGCACCCCATAAAAATAGAGATGCCAAATCTTTAATACAAATACAATGATGACTAAATCAAGATCATAGGTAGGATAATTATTTTCATGCACTTTAAGTTGTCTAGAAGCATAAGCTATCACCTTCCCATTTCGCTTCAACACACAACCCAAACCAACTATGACGGCATCACAATACACAACGAATCCCTCTAGCCCTTCCAGTAGTGACAATATTGGAGCAGAAACAAGCTTATATTTTAATGTTTGGAGGCTCTTTTCACACTCATCGAATCATACAAATTTGGATTTCTTTTGAGTCAACTTTGTCATGGGAGAAGCAATAGAAGAGAATCCATTCACAAACCTTCAATAGTAACCCGTTAATCCCAAGAAGCACCTAATATTTGATGGGGCCAATGGTCTAGGACAATTTCTAATCACGTTCCTCTTTTTAAGATCCACCTTAATACCATCCCCCGACACCACATGACCTAGGAAAGCAACCTCTTTAAACAAAATTCACACTTCTCTTATTTAGCATACAACTTCTCTTTCCTCAACCTTTGCAACACTACCCTTAAATGATCTATATGCTTATCCTCATTATATGAATAGATTAAAGTATCATCAATGAAGACCACAACAAAAAAATCAAGGAAGGGAATGAAGACCCTATTCATAAGATCCATGAAGATAGCCGGTGTATTAGTCAACCCAAAGGACATCACAACAAACTCATAATGCCCATAGCTAGTCCAAAAGGCCGTCTTGGGAATGTCACACTCCCTCACCTTTACTTGGTAATAACCGGATCGAAGATCAATCTTAGAGAAGTGGCTAGCCCCTTGCAATTGGTTAAATAAATCATCAATCCTTGGAAAAGGATATCTATTCTTGATGCTGACCCTATTAAGTTGCTAGTAGTCAGTACATATTCTATGAGAACCATCCTTCTTCTTTACAAACAACATCGGTGCACCCCAAGGTGATTAGCTAGGCCTAATTAAACGCTTCTCCAACAAGTCTGTCAATTGATCCTTCAATACCTTTAACTCTGTCGGGGCCATACAGTAAGGGGGAGTAGAATTGGGTTGAGTATCGGGGAGGAGGTTTATACCAAAATCTATTTCCCTTTCAGAAGGAACACCAGGAAGGTCATTTGCAAAGACATCAAGGAACCATTTCCAACCGGAACCAACTCTATGGGAAGGACTTTAAACTCCACATCTCTAACCATCATAAGATGATAAAAACACCCCTTAGAGATCAAATTACGGGCTTTAATGCAAGAGATTAACCTAACCTTGACCACCACATCATGACTCTCCCACTCAAGGACGGGTTCATTTGGGAATTGAAATTTGGCTCTACGGGTTCTACAATAAATAGAGGCATAGTATGCATACAACTAATCCACCCAAAGAATGATATCAAAATCAACCATATCCAACTCAAAGAGATCACAAGACAATATTTTATGTAAGATGCTAATCTATCTTATGAATGACATCAAAATCAACCATATCCAACTCAATAAGATCATAAGGCAATATTTTTTGCAAGATGCAAATGGGACAATTTCTATAGACCTTTTTAGCAATAATAGATGCACCAATAGGAGTAGACACCTCATATGACTCACATAACAATTTGGGCTCAACATAAAACTTTTTCGCAACAAAAGGGGTAACAAAAAAAGACTAGAACCCAGATCAGTCAATGCATACACATTAAAATCAAAGACTTTTAATATACTGATTACAACGTTAGGCACCTCATCAATCCCTTGGCTCCTATGTAAAGCATAAAACTAATTGTGCCTTGGGGCACCATCTTGTCGGCCATCTCTCCCAAAAGGAACTATATTAGCACCTTGTGGACAAACCTCCTTACCCTTGTAATGATTTCGAGGGCAATCCACCACCTTATACCCAACATCCACAGAACCATAACACACATTAGTATCCCTCAAGCATGAGTTACTATAACCCCTATCACATTTTGGACACCCACCATTAGGAACCACACCCCAACACCTTGGGCCCTTGGAAAGTCATTGGAAACCCTTTTATTAAATGTAAGAGAAGACCCTTGGCCTTGATGGAATCGACCACCCTTTCGACTATGGAACTTTCGCTCAAAATGGGTCCCCTTGGCCTCATGACCCCTCTTCTTCCTCAACTTCTCCTTTTCTATTTGTTTGGCATAGGTCATCAACTGGGACAAATTTAGTTAACTAATCAACATAGCAGACCGACATTCTTCACTCACCAAATTGGATACACCCATCATGAATTTGTTCATTCTCGACCTTGGGTCGACAATCAAGTGAGGATCATACTTAGAGAGTTGAGTGGACTTGAGGGTATACTCCCTCATACTTATAGACCCTTGTCTCAAATTCATAAACACTACCAATTTGGCTTCCCTATGCTCAAGAGGAAGGAACCGATTAAGAAAGCTGCCTTGAAATCCTCTCAAAGAACCACATTGTTGATTCCCTTCTCCTCCTTCCATTGGTTAAACCATATTTATGCCACCCCCTTGAGTTGGTAAGCTGCCAACTCTACCTTCTCTTTTGATCTAACACCCATGATAGGCAAAACTTTGTAGACCTCATCAATGAACTCTTGAGGGTCCTCATCCACCTTTGACCCATAGAATTCCGGTGGATTCAACCTTATGAAGTCTCTCACCCAAGATCCTGCTGTAGGAGCATGAGGGGCTTTGGTCCCTTGATTGGCTTGATTAGCCACAACTTATGCAAGAAAAGTGGGAGCATCCCAGAGCTCACCATGAGCTGGTTGTTCCCTCGGGTGTGCGGGTTCTTCTTCCTATTGTGTTAGACATGATCTAGCATAGCAAAGAATAATTATTGGGGGGGGCAACCTTATTTCAAGTCTATAGCGTGACTTAGAACATGAAGAAGGAAAACATTTCCTAAATTACCTCATAGCCTCGTACTCATAGTTGTGATGCACAAAATAACCATGAATAAGATTCTAGTTGATGCGATATGTTGGACTCTAAGGATCTAGTGCTCTGATACCAAGTTTGTCATGACCTAAGCCTAGGGCCTAAATGTGACAAGATGGATGAGGAACCCGAAGATAATCCAAGTAAGCCTCTTAATATATCATTACATATCGTTGGTCACGGAAGCCATAAAATACAACAAAAGATAATAAATAGGGATAAACGGGGCTAAGGGACAACTTTCATATCATAAACATCAAGAGGCAAGAGAGAGACTCAAATCTCATAGCATAATATAAAACATATCCAATAATACCTCTAAAACATAAATACTTAGTTGGGGCCAAGATAAGCTACCGGGCTCACCCTCAGAGTCCATCTATACAAAAAAGATAGACAGTCTGAGAACATAGTATAAGATCATAAATATCATTCCTAAAATGGAAGACTCACCAAAGAGCTTGAGAGAAGTCTTACTAGCCACGTGGAGGAGGATGATCAAGTGGGACTCCAATTTCTACATAGTGACATCTTGTAGGCATAGAGTATACGTTGGTATATTTGAATATACTAAGTGTGTCAGATGCAATGCAACAAGTGAAAAACACCATAAGAAAAATATATAATATAGGAAATAGATGAGCATATAGCAATATGACATGTATGAATGATACTTGAGGTAAAACCATGCTTATATAGAACATAATACATATGTAACGAGAGGCCATTATTAGTAAATATCCAAGGCCTACCACCCCATTGGAGAGGCTAATGAGGTACGAACCCCTCAATAGGTTGATGAGATACAAACCCCCTAACATGGTTGATGGAGTACAAACCCCCCAAACATGGTTATCAAGCTACAAACCTATTGACATGGTTTCATGGGCCTACCACCTCCCGAGCGAGGCAACCTAGGTACAAATCCCTCAACAAGGTTACTCGAGCCTAAAACTCCCCGAGTGAGGGTTGTTCAATTCCCAATACTATAGAGATAATATCATGCACGTATATTACTTTCATCATCATATAGTCATTCAACTCATAAGACATGCATTGGACCTTCAATTCCTTAAAAAAATCATAATCGGGCATTTTATCGAACACTTGGTGGGAGTGTAGTGTGTAAAACCATGCAATTCAAGAGTGTACTCATGTTAGCAAATTCAATATAAAACCATCAATTGATACTTAGTTACAATCTCAAGCAATATACATTAAAACCTTTCATTAAATCTCAAAATAGATCTTAGATTCATAGCTTAAAATATGCTAAAATAATCATACTTTCATGAAACCCCAACATAGTGTGCAATGAAATTCTTAATAAGTAAGATCGATGAATCAATCAATTTTAAATCATGCAATTTTAAGTAAAAGAAAGATTGGGTATCATGGGTCAAAGTAACCCATGAAAGAAATCCACATACCTTGAATTTGGAGAATCTTTGAAGAAGATTGGAGATGGAGACTTGAAGCTTGAATGAGAACCTTAGAATCTGGAAGATTTTTGAGACTTAAAATTTGGAGATAAAATATTATATAAGTGTTTGAAAGTGTATTTGGGAATGTCTTGAATGATATGAGGGTGAAATAAGGCTAAGTATACGTATTTTTACACGTGGGAACACTTAGGCCTAAGACTCAAAAGCCTTGAATCAAACAAGAAAAGCAGTGCACAAAATACACTGCAGTGCACCCTTGGCACATCTTGCTAGGGGCACGGATGCACACTGGTAATCATATTTTTGCAATTTTCAAATTTTACTATGGTTGCTCTTAAATCAGGATTAGACCCATTTCTCACTCAATTTTACCCCTTGAACAAGAATATGAAGTCAGATTTTTGATATCATGCTCGAATTTTGAGATATATGAAAATTACATTATTGGACACTTCCGAGGCACATATTCGGGTATTTTTGGGGTTGTTTCAATTTGTTGAGGCCCAAGGGAAAGCAATATAAAGGAAGATAAGGAGGAGATTCATTAGCTCCCAGACACATTCCAGAGTGCAAAGGGATAGGCCTTCAAGGAGGGATCATTAAGGTCAGACCAGCTAGCTATACAAGGCAGCACAACAGGCTTCTGAGGGTGGGCATCACCACCTGAGTAATTCTAGTAGGGGTGGTTCTTCATATCCCACTTGGCGCAGGTGGAAAGAGAGTGATTTGGGTCATTCAAGGCCAGTTAGGTCATCCTTTATGGGTAGTCGAGTTTTGGGACAGTCGAATTGGTGCAGTACGATCATGAGCATCGAGACAAGGCTACATTGGGTTTTTTAAGGTGCGAGGCACCAGACCATTGGCTCAGAGACTATCCAGAGTAGAGGGTAGCACTTGCAGCCCCACCATTCACCAGGTAAGCTGCATTACCAGGTGGCAGGTGTAAGGGACAAGATCGTGGCCACCAGGATGATTAGTACATGGACTAATAGGGTTACAAATAGGGTTAAAGAAGTTCTACTAGAGGCGGTAGAGTAGGGGCGACAATGATGTCTGAGGGGGGAGGCCATGAGGGCAACTTTTATACTGCACCAGCACGGGCCGAGGCCAATGCTTCTGATGAGGCTATTATATGTATGTTTATTAAGTGCCAGCGGCCATCTTCAGCCTTGTTTGACACTTGTTCTATATTTTCTTATATTTCTATATATTATGTTGCTCGCCTGGGTGTGACTCTTAAGCCACTTTCTTCTTTGATTCGGGTTTATACCCCAGTGGGGGATTTTATTATGGTAGATTGGGTTTGTAGGGGTTGTGTGATCACTCTCTAGGATTTTGAAACTTGGGTTGACTTGATACTTATGGATATGCTTGACTTTGATCCTACTCTTCATATGGATTGGTTGGCTCCATATCATGCTATGTTAGATTGTTATGCCAAGACTATTACTTTGGCGATACCAAGGATTCCTCCAGTGGTTTGATAGGGTTCCACGAGTTGGGCTCTGATAGGTATTATATCATATGTTCAGGCCAAGAGATTGATTTTTACAGTGTGTTCAACTTATTTATCTCATGTGTGAGATGTGTTAGTTGAGACTCCTACTGTAGAGTTCGTGTCGATTATATGTAAGTTCCCTGATATGCTTCCACCAGATTTCCTTGGGTTACCACGTGAGTGGGAGGCTAATTTTACGATAGAGATGGAGCCGGGCGCTAAGCCCATATCTATTCCTCTGTACCAGATGGCTCCTGTAACGCTTAAGGAGCTCAATACTTAAATTTAGTGTTTGCTAGATCTGGGATTATTTGGCCAAGTATTTCTCTTTAGGGAGCTCTTGTTTTATTCATGACAAAGAAAGATGAGACTCTCCAGATGTGTATTGATTATCGGCAGCTGAATAAGGTGATGGTGAAAAACCATTATCCTTTGCTATGTATAGATCATTTATTTGACCAGTTGCAGGCGGCCTTAAGCTTTTATAAGGTTGACCTATGTTTAGGGTATCACCTGTTGAGGGTTCAGGCAAAGGATGTTTAGAAGACTGCCTTTCGGACCCTTTATGGACACTATGAGTTCCTAGTCATCCATTTGTGCTGACTATACCTCTGCAACATTCATGGATTTGATGACTCGGCTATTTTGATCATATCTGGACTCCTTTGTAGTGTTTTTTATTGATGATATTTTTGCATATTTTAGTAAAGAGCAACATGCTCAGCACCTCCGTATTGTACTTCACACACTCTGGGATCACAGGTTGTATGCTAAATTTTGTAAGTATGAGTTCTGGCTTGAGTTTTTGACTTTTTTAGGTCATGTGGTGTCTGATGAGGGTATTAGAGTTGATCTGGCTAAGGCTAAAGTCAACCCTGGTTGGCCTAGGCCTACTACAGTGATAGAGATTTAGAGTTTTATTAGTTTGGAAGGGTATAATAGGTGGTTTATTGAGGGTGTTTCCACTATTATTGCTCCATTGACTCATTTGACTCGCCAATGTGCCTTTTGTGTGGTTCAATCAGTGTGTGTACCCCAGATGAGAATTTTGATAGTGCAGTTAGCATCAAAATGTCTATTTTTTCCTGGGTCAATAGTTCATTTGGTACCACGGACTTTCGAATTTGATAGGTCAGCTTCTTGAGGTTGAAGGAGTGGTTGACTACTGCTCCTTTTCTAGTCCTTCCTGTCAAGGGAGAGAGCTTTATGGTATATTGTGATGCCTCCCATGTCGGGCAGGGTAGAGTTATTACTTATGCTTCTCGTCAGTTAAGGGCCCATGAGTGTAACTACCCTACTCATGACTTAGAGTTGGCAGTGGTGGTATTTGTGCTCAAGATTTAGAGGTATTATCAGTATGGTGTGCATTGTGATGTATATATGGACCACCACAGCTTGCAATACCTTATGTCTCAGCGAGACCTTAATTCCCGCCAGAGACGGTGGATGAAGTTGTTGGCTGATTATGATATTTCTATTCTATACTATCCGGGCAAGGAAAAAGTGGTAGTAGATGCCTTGAATTGGAAGGCAGTGAGTATGGCCAACCTAGAATACTTTGTAGTGGAGGAGCGATCATTGGCTTCGGTGTTCAGTCCCTAGCTAACCAGTTGGTCTGATTGGATGTTTTAGATTCCAGCCGAGTATTAACCTTTGTTGGAGCTTAGTCTTCATTGGTCGATCAGATCCAAGCCCATGAGTGTGAGGATGACTCACTAGTGGTTCCCCAAGATAGAGTACTGTAGGGTACTAGGGGTCAGGCTATAGTTGATTCTCATAGGGTTCTCAAATTTGATGGCCGATTGTACATTCCTAGAATGGGGGATTTGATACCGTTGATTCTATAGGAGGCAAATGACTCGATATTCTATTCACCTGGGTATAACTAAGGTGTATCGATATTTGAGGCAACATTATTTGTGGGATGACATGAGAAAAGATATCGCAGCCTATGTATCACGTTGTCTCAGTTACCAGTAGGTTAAGGCCTAGTATCAGCAGCCTGGTGGGACAGTGCAACCATTGCCCATTCTTGAGTGGAAGTGGGAGCGGGTGACTATGGATTTTATTATGGGGCTTTCTCATACTTTCAGGGGTTATGATAGCATTTGGGTGATAGTTGATCATTTGACCAAGTCTACTCACTTCATTCTGGTTTGTTCAACTTTCAATGCTGAGCGATTAGCTCATATATATATTCAAGAGATAGTGTGGTTGCACGGGGTGGCTATACTGATCATATCGGACTGAGGATCACAATTCACCTCTAGTTTTTGGAGAGCTTTTCAATGAGAGTTGGGCACTCGGGTTGATTTGAGCAAGACATTCCATCCCAAATCGATGGACAATCCAAGTGTACTATGCAGGTTTTGGAGGATAGATTATGGGCTTGTGTTTTAGAGTTTGGGGGTCAAGGGGATCAGTCTTTGCTGCTAGCTGAGTTTTCCTACAATAACAACTATCACACTAGTATTCAGATGGCTCCGTTTGAAGCATTATATGACCCGTGTTGCTGTACTCCATTTGGGTGGTTTAAGTCTACAATGTCGACTCCGTATAGTAGATTTGCTGGAGAATGCCTCAGCCAGTATCTAGGTGATACATGATAGGCTGAGGACAGCTCAAAGTCAACACCAGAGTTATGCCGACTGTAGATGCTGATTCTTACAGTTTGAGGTTAGAGACCATGTTTGTCTAAGAGTTTCACCCCTAAAAAGGGTCATGCAATTTGGAAGACGGTGTAAGTTAAGTCTCGGGTATATTAGCCCTTTTGAGGTCTTGAGGCAAGTTAGGCCAGTTGCATATGAGCTAGCCCTACCTCCAACTTGCTCTGCCATTTATCCCGTATTCCATGTGTCAATGCTGCACTGGCATATTTCAGATGAGTGCCATGTGCTACAGTATGATTCAGTTTAGTTGGATGACTGTCTGACTATTATTGTGGAGCCAATAACCATTTTAGCCAGGGGTACTAGGTAGCTGCATTCTAAGGTTATACCGATTGTTAAAGTGTAGTGGTTATAATGCCCAGTTGAGGAGAAAACCAGGGAGATGGAGGTACCAATTCGGGAGTAGTACCCCAGCCTATTTGAGCGCTCAGGTTTGCTTTGTACTTTACTTTCACGAACAAAAGTCTTATTAGTAGGGAATATTGTAATGACCTCTAGATCATTTCTGTAATTCTGCAGGTACTTTGTTGACTTGAGCATATGTAATTGACCTTGGGCCATTAGTGATTTGTTATGACTGTTGGGGATGGCTACTGGTTGGATTATTTGGGAGTTATGTGGACTTTTGAGTTAATAGAGAAGTTATACCCGTAACTTGAGTTTTTGAGTAAAGTCCTAGTAAATGACCTCGGAATGGAATTTTGACGATTCCGTTAGCTTTGGAATGGTTGAATTAGGCTAGGAGCATGTCCGGTGCAATTATATCATGGATTACAAATTTGGTCACCGGAATTGATTAATAGTTGACCTAGTCAATGCTTTTGAGAATTGTACCCCAGATGAGAATTTTGATAGTGCAGTTAGCATCAAAATGTCTATTTTTTCCTGGGTCAATAGTTCATTTGGTACCACGGACTTTCGAATTTGATTTGACCCTCAGGGGCTTTCCGTTAAAAGTTACGTATAAAGAAGTGGGACTCTCACTTTATCGGAGAAAGATCCATTGGAAATTTTGATTGCATTTTTGGGTTCAGAACGTCAAAATCCAAAATATTACATAGTTCATTTGCAATAATTAGAATCCAAACAAGCCCGAAATGATGAAAAATAGATTGAAGGATTAATGGAAAGAGGGAAGAGACATGTGGCAACTCTAGGGCTACCACGTGGCAAAATATGACACTTCTCAACTTTGTACCGTGATTTTGAGCACATTTTTCATCCAAGTTGAGTGATTCAAAAGGCTATTTGACTTGGTTTTTCACAAGGAACATCGTCGTGAAGTCAAAATTTGATTTTAGCACGTGCGTTGAGGTAAAATCACAGTTTTTTTTGCTGATTATATATCAGAATTGGTGAAATATTTACACAATAATATCTCGGTCAAATCTTAACAGAATTAAGTAAAATTTGTGTCTAAGTTATTCTATTTTTCGAGAGGAACATTGTGGTATGCTTGAATCTTATTAATTTGGCTATATTTTGGTGGAATTTGACCAAGAATTTATATAAGAATTATTTTCGATAAGAAATACAACTTCATTTTTGAGTCATTTCTTTGTATCTGAGATCTATTTTTGGCTCACTTTCTGGCTATGGAATTGGGGTGATGTAGGGATCATTTTACCAGGGTTGTTTTCACATTTTAGAGGTAGGCCCTATTTTTCTTTGTTTTAGTCATAATTGATGTAATTTCACCCCTTTCTTGAGATAGTACAACCAAATTGATCATGTTGATATCGTGAATCATATTTTGATATATGAGTAGGGTTGAGAGACTATCAGGAAGGAGAAGGCATGACTGGTCTGACTCGGAGTTTGAGACAATATTTTCCAGATAGGCTATGCTTTCCCTAGACCTTAGATTGAGTGAATTTACATGCATGCTGAGGTTGAAATGTATGTAAAATGCTAGTAGCTTGTGATATGGGTAGTGTTGTGACTGTTAGATTGTAATTTGCGTGGTTGGCTGTGAATATTATATCCTGAGGCATGTATGCATATATAGGTACTGTTGGGATGTAAGGAGGCCTTGTAAGGGCTACGTGTGGGGCGATGCCATGGACAGGTTCGTATTTTGATCTGACTAATATCTATGGGTGTATATTGCCTGATATTGATATGATGTGATGATTGTGGAATTAATTGTTGATATCTTGCTACATTATGACTTAACTTCTGGCAAACTTTATTGTGGACACTTGTGATATCCCTGTTATTACAACATTTCTACCTTTGTTTACCTCTGATGAGCTAGATTATAGTATGTTTCCCTATTAGGCCTAGTTCTACACTAGTTATTGAGGTCTATGCTCATATGTACTATCATGGGCCATTGGAATTGCTTTTTGCTTACCTGAGATTGAGGGCGGTAGTTAGGGATATTGTGAGATACTAGTTTAAGAGCTTCATTGCCCACATTCACTCTGGGCACAACATGACTTGGAATTCTGGATCAGGATACACTAATTGAGTGAGAGACTATTGACATCACATCCTAGAAATGCTCCCCATCATCGTTGAGCACCAGTTGTTACATCTGTAAAGTACAGGTCCTGGGTAATGCTCTCAATGAACTTGTGTATCGGTGGCCGCGACTGCGATATCAGGTGATGGATGCAGATTTTGAAGATTGAGCGCTGACTGAGTTTTGGTTTAAGGACCTAGTGATTGATAGTCTGTGGGGATGAGCCCCATGATTGATACTTTAATGATGACACACTGCTAGTATGCTAGGGGGATTGTTTCTCCCATGGGTGATATATCCCACAATTACATTTATGGTCAGACCACTTGGCCCTGGCTGACTGCCTGTCCAAAGACCTGTTTAGAAGACCCATGGGTTTGAGTTCTCGAGTGATATTAGGGTTTCGTATTCCTGTGTGATACCACTTCTAGATGGGTCAAGGACCTAGTTATTATTGTGATGCTAGGGGCCGAGGGCTGATCATTACTTGTGGATCCACTTAGCTGTTCACACCCTAATTGTATGTGGGTATATCCTCTCGGTTTATAGAGGCTCAGGGGTGTTCAGGCTTAGATACAGGGGCATTCGAGCCTTACACTCATATACAACCAACCTTTGAACTTATGATGTGGATAACGATGTACTATAGTGATTCTGCGGGGGTTTTTAGTGATTCTCTATCAGTTATTTTGTGCGAGGGTGTACCTCGTGGGCTTATGGGGTCCTGAGTGGCGTACAGGCGTAGAGCTAAGGGCTTTACACCTATGTACAACACTGTACTTCTATTTTGGTGACTGTATGAGATGGGTTCGTCCAGTTCCGAGAGATGGTATGTTCCGTATTCCCATATTT
>DF363772.1:3933-14842 GCA_000787875.1 Solanum virginianum | reverse complement strand
TTGGCTTCAGTTGATGTTTTTTGGTGCTTTGACGAATTTACTACTTTAGATACATTTGGGCACCCTTATGCATTTATTTCACTCAGTCGACACATGATGCTGACTGGATTCCTTTTTCTGGTACTCACCCCTACTTCTGCATCATCCCATGGTGCAGGTCCAGGTACCAGTCAGGGACACTGACTCTCGAGGGATTTTTGGAGCAAGGAGACTTCTTTTGGTGAGCATCGACAGATCTGATTAATCACAGTCTCCTTCCTTTTGATAGTCCTCTTTTGTTATTGGACTTTAGCCATGTATAGTAGACTATGTATTTTGTAGGCTTTCCCTGGGTTGTATATATTTTATATTATGTTTTTGGCTATGTATCCATTTGCTTATTGTGATTATGTATAGCTGACTTCCAGGTTCTGGGTAGGTTTGTATTGTCTTATGCTATAATTATACTGTTGGACTTGACTAGATGCTAGGACAGTTACCCTTAGGTTGTGTCACGACCCAGACCTAGGGCTTAGGTGTGACATGGCAAATAGAAACCTTAGAGTTCCCAAACCAGCCTCATGGTATCCATATTCACATCATCGGTTCAGAAGTGCAATCGAAAGATAAACACATAAGTCTAAGGGCCGGGTGAAAAGTACTCACGCTATGGGATGTTATGGGGAATGGGAGAAACATGTATTCACTAAGCATGTAGCACATGTATACTAAGGGGCGGGTATGTATGACGTACTCACGCTATGGGATGTTATGGGGAATGGGAGAAACATGTATTCACTAAGCATGTAGCACATGTATACTAAGGGGCGGGGATGTATGACTCATGCTATGGGGGCGATTCTGGACTTAGGATCTTTCATAACATAACATATAAACATTTCATAAGCTTGAAACATTTACATAACGATAACCATTAGATACCCAATACCATAATCAAACCTCCAATTATAATACTTAGCATATAATTATAAAGGAGTCTACAAGATGTCCAACAGTGCCTTTGATCATAAGATAGGACAGGGGCCAAGACATACCCCAAGCTCACTCTTAAAATATATAAAATAAGTAAAACACCAAAGGTAGAGGAATGATGGTTTGTCCTTGGAAGATAGGAATCACCATAGCAACAAAACTTGATATCCAAGCTAAATGTCGAACGGTGGATAAACGTAGTCCTCGGTCATTGCATAGTGAGATCATGTAGGCAAATGTATGCGTTAGTACATTGAATGTACTAAGTATGCAGGATGCAATGTATATGCCTTACCAAAATTGCCTTTAATATTAGATGACAAGGGCACATTAAAAGGAGACATATAGCAAGAGGTATAGTATACTATATGCCATGAAACCAATGATGCATGAAATACACAAATGCTCATATATATTGGGGATGGACTATAACCGATAGATCAAAACCATACGAGATATTATATGAGTTAGTCCAATGAAGACCTCCCATCTATAAGAGAAGATTACTTTCCAAGGTAATCCACATCACACATTACGACATAGTTATTTTGGTGGATGGACACCTTCCTTACGACCCGATCATTTCAGAATGATTTCCAATATCATATCATATTAATAAATGAATAATCATCCCTTATGACTCAGTCATTTTGGAGATGGTTACCATTCCTATGTTGGCAGATAGTTCAAGCAAAGGGAGAGGACCCTTGGGGATAGTCTTGATGGCCCCAATCCATCGGTGCTAAGTCAATACATCCTACAAGAATACTTATATGTATACATGCTTTCCAAAAGAGGCAATAGTCATTTCAAATACGTTACATACATATTTTAGGCTCAAAGCCAAACCATAATTCTTAATCATGATATGTATGCATAGGAATAGCTCATGCACATGACGATATGATGCAAGTACCCAATATGTTCATAGATCCAGAAACAATAGACATTTACATGATCGCATTCTTGCCGTAACACATATCTTTAATAAAATTATTTATATAAAAATTATTGGTTTAACCCGCTTCATAGTGTTCATAAAATCCCATGAACATGAATGCATATGCTATGAATAATGTGACAATGTCATGAGTAATTCAGATTTAATCTAAAATTAACAAACATTATGAAATCTAGGTAAAGACTTAAGTGGGATTCACATTTAAAACATGATATAAACTACCTATGCATAGATCAAGCTTTGAAAGGGACATGCACATTTATAACTTCATAACTTTAATGTAATCCATCATAATAGGGATTTAATCAACTTAAAATCATGAAATAAATATAGCCCATACATCAATTGAATTTAATAAATCGTAATATTGAAAAACCATGTTTAAAGTAAGCTAAATTCATGAAAAATTACTTTTGGTTGAAAGGAACCAAGGATAACAACCCACATACCTTGACAAATGGAGAAGTTTGAAGAGAAATTTGATAAAGAAATGAGTTTTCCTTAATTCCCAAGTTTGCAATCCACAAGAGTTCTTTGAAATAAGCTTGAGAAAGTTTTCAAATGGGAGGAATGAATTTGAATAGTAAGAATGGAGTTTATCTCATTAGGAAGTCTTTAGGTAGCATAAGAAGTCCCAAAAGACCATTAGAATAAACTGTATTCATGAAAATGCCATTAATGAAACAAGTTGAAAAATTGGACGTCACTACTTCAAGGGAGGGTATATGGTCCGTGTGGCACTACACAAACCATGTACTTGTCCATGAACCAACACTTACACAAAGTTTCACTTAACAATGGTCTAGAACGGTAATCCCATACTTAGAAAATTTGGCAAAATCAATCACACGGAGGGCTTCATAGGGTGTGTGAGGTCATATGGTCCGTGTGACTGCCTGTACCCCCACACTTGGAAAAAATCAAAAATTTTCTACTATGATGTTCCGAGACGGTGATTAAGCACTTAGAAAAATTTTCACTCTGGAAGCCATATGGAGGGCCTCACGACCTGTGAGACACTACACGGTCTGTGTGGGTTGCCGTGTCCTCTCACTTAGTCCCACAAGGTGGGATTCCAAGGTTTAGGCTACCACATGGCCTTCCACAAGGTTCGTGAAGTGTCACTCGAACCGTTTGGGGTCCAAGTGTGGCTTGTCTTAGCTTAAAACTCTATGCCAAGGGTCAACACCCAATTATGAGGCATAGGGTCACCCCAAGGAGACCCTAGACGGGTTGTATGACCTCACACGGACCATATGGGCTCTCATGGAGCGTCACCTTGGTCTAAAAATCCTCGAAACCAAATTCTCCAAGCTCCAACGAGGTCGTATAATGTCCGAGTCATTATAGGTTGGGTTCTTGGCTTGCCTGTAAGTGAGACCTAGCAGGTGGCATCTTGACTAGAATCGAGTTGTGACAGTCATGCTCATGTTACTAAGTTTAGACATTCACGATCTCAGTTTCATTCAAAAACCCAAGTTTTATAAAATGATCAAATTTAAGGTTCATAAATGTCTAACATAGTTCAGTGCTTTAATTTCATGTAATCATCATGTAAATTATCAATTTGTTTATAATTATGCATGAAAACTCATGTAATAAGAATTGACTCGGAGACTATGATTATGGAATTTCCCTACTTAATTCCTACATCCTAGTTCGATCATAGAGGTGAAAGGGCGCTTGGATGCACTCAATACAATACTTCAGGTAGCCTTAAATACCTGAGATGAAGTTTGATGGCTAATTGATAAGGGTCTGTACTCCAATCGCTAGAATCCTAGTTGTTCTCTTCCTCCCTTAGCCTGGCTTTTTGTTTAAAATGCGCAGAAGGCTTTAGAATAGGTTTAAAATCACTATTTAAGTAAAAAAAGACTTATTTAAGCCATGGTTTAAGTTTAGGAGGGGAATGAAAAGTCTAGAATGCCCTTCGAAAAATGTGAAAATTTTGCACTGTCGGGGAACAAGCCCATGCCGCGGACTTGATCCCTTATAGAACATTTTCTCAAAAAAAAATTTCAGTCAATTTTCCAATCCCGTAAACTATATTGGGACCATATTTAAGTGCAACTCTATGACAAGTTCATGATGTGAACCTATCGCGTACTCATCTGAAATAGTGTTTTTCCCCAGAAAATTATCTTTTGATTCGATTTCTCAAATATTTAACCAAGACCATTTTTCTCACACAATCTTTTGTATTGATGATGATTCCACCCTCGGATTTGCCAAAAGAGTTTGGGAAGATGCATTATGCAATCGTTTCCTCATCTAGGGGATTTTAGTAATTTTACTAGGTGTAATAGAAGAAACTGTTGCATATAAAGTTGTTATATACCACACATGGATGGCCAGGAATATATTGATGTTCAAGAAGCTGAGGCAAGAAGAAGAGCTTATTATCTAGCAGGTGAAGAATTGTCACGACCCAAGACTAGGGCCTAGACATGACACGACGAATGGAAACCTGAAGGGACACAAACAAGCCTCTTAGCATACCAATTACACATTATTGGTCACAAAAGCAAAGTAAATAACAACAAGCATATAAACAAGGAAATAGAGGGCTAAGGGGAGTCTTAGCATTTATAAAGCATAAAGAGTCAAAGTTTAGAGCATAGATACATCAATTGTTCCAACAACACCTATAAACATAGATTGGGCAGAGGCTAAGATACTTTTTGGGCTCCCTCATAGTATTAAAGATAAACGTAGAGAGATAGCATAAGCAAGAGTAGCATATTCAGTGTCCCCAAACTTGAGGACTTACCAAAAGCTTATCTTCAAGATGCCAAAACTAGCCACGTGGAGGATGAACGTGAGGTGCTTCAGTTCTGATATGGTAATATCATATAGGCATAGAGTATGCGTTAGTACATTTGAATGTACTAAGTATATTGGATGCAATGCAACAAGATATAAGCCAATATAGTCAAAATGCATAGTAATAAGCAATAAATGAGCATAATCTCAATATGGAATGCATGATCAATGCTTGAAGTAAAACATGCTTGTAAATTATTCAACTTGCATAGATAATAAAACATGTGTGGGAAGAGACCTCAACCAACATAGAATAAGACCAAGTGAGCTATGACTTGGAATCTTGATAAATACCCCTCATCAGTAAAGAGGTGGTCTACTTTCCAAGGTAAACCATACTTCACCTTATGGGAGCCCATCCCATTTCGGAGAAGTAACCTTTCTTACGGGATCCTATCCCATTTTGAAAAGAATTTCATAAGAAACTTCACCTTATTTCGGGAAGAATTTCAAGAGAAAGTGCACTAAATGGATCCACTAGTATAGCAATAGTATAACATAATCCTGTGTTAGCACATAGTTCAAAGAAAAAGAGTAAATCCTCATCCATCGGTGCTAAGTCTAATCCTATAGAATATTATAATAATCATACTTTAATAACTTGCAATAAACATGGAATCATGAAATAAGTAGCTCTTACATACTTGACCTCTAATGGTGAGCCTAACTTGAAAAATGAGAATAGATCATTATTAAACATTATCCTTACATTAACACCAAAGGCTCACAAGAGGTAAAATCTTGGAAATAGGGCTAACTTAATACTTGCATAATCATAGATAATTTCATAAATTTATAACATACTTGATAGCCTATATTTATCATAAAGTCACTTGACTCATAAAACATGTAAATAACTTAAGAATTCTTGACATGACATTTTATCAAACACTTGGTGGGTGTGTAATGCTTGTTCAAAATTATGCAATTCAAGAGTGAAATCATGTGAGAAAACTCAACGCAAATCAACCCACCAACATATTGGAAAACCCTCATGTGAAATACCTTGAAATCCATCATCAAATATCATAATAGATCATAGTTTCATAGCCCAAAACATACATATTCTCGATAGATAAAACCAGCTCATAGTATAAGCTTGAGGTAGATAAACATACATATTTAATCAATATTTCATAAAACCCAAACATATTTCATACTAATAACCCATAATAAAAGATGTCCATAGATAATATAAATTGAAAACATGCAACTTCATAAGATAGGAAGATTCGACACCATGGGTGAAAAGATCCAATAGTTGAAACCCATATACCCTAAATTTGGGGATTTCCTTGATGTAGATTTGAATGAGAACTTGAAGCTTCAATGAAGTTCTTGAGATCCAAAATTAAGCTTGGGATACTTGAATTTTGATAACATTCTTTGATTAATGTTGTTAGAGGGGGTTTTGTGTTAGAACCTATATATTGGTGTTTTGGAACCATTGTGAACTTTGGGACCAATATTTTTTTTTTGGGAAATTTGACACTTAAGTGTAATATTGGAGGAATTGAGAATTTAAGTTTGAATTTTTCAAATAAGTATGGGTGTAGAACTTATGGATTTCTACATGTACAAGTGTATTCTTGCAAGACCAAGCATTCCAAGTCTTTATATTAAATGTTTATATGTTGGAAAAATATAATTCTAGAATTTAAAGTGTGTGGCCTTGTGATTGGTCCAAGTTTTATTTAGACAAGATATTATATTTCTTTAAGTGGTCTTTGGCTTTATATATACATATATATATGTTGTAGAGGGATCACAAGACATTTCCCCTTCTTACACTTAGAAAAAAAATGGAGGAAATATGAAGCTACAATAGCAACCCTCTCGGGTTGCTACAGTGAAATCCTACAAAATTGTTAAATTTTTTTCTTTCTTCAAATCTAAGGCTTGGTATGAGTCCATGTTGTTTCAACTTTATGTCCTTATGTATAATGGGTATAAAATATGCTTCTTGTAAGGTGATAAGAGTGAGGGGAAGTTATGGTGTGTGTTCTTGTGGACTTGGTCAAAATTTGGATCCTTGTAGTATCGAAATGTTGCATTTTGACGTTGGAAATTTATGTTGGGCGTTAGGGTGTTGTGTTGTGTTTCTTGGGGTGTGTAGAAGTGTTTGAGTATGTCAAGTATGTACATAACATGTAGGCAGTCCATCTTTTTAAATTTTGGTAAGAATGTAAAATGTTGCATCTTGGCGTTTTAAGGTTCTATTTGACGCTTGAAGGATATAATTGGGCTCTTGATGCTTGTAAAAGTATTTGAACATATTAAGTATGTAGATAATATGTTACTTGCTATGTTTTTCAGTTTTGGTAGGGAAAAAGGTTTGGTAATGAATTAGTGAAGTTTTGTAGTTTGAAATGGCTTCTTGTTACTCCATGATTGTTGTTGTTGTTATTGGTTAAATGGGGTCGAGTTGGAACCCCGGGATGGCATAACTTAAGGGGAGATACTGGTGAAATTTTTGTAAAAACTTGGAGAAAGTTTAGTAATTGAAGTGTAAAAGAATTTAAATTTATAATGTGCGTTATTATGATATTTGTAGACATTGGGCGTCCGGGAGGATAATTTGGATTTGAATTGTTATTGGGGCTAACCATAGCAAAGAAAAGAGGTATGTAAAGCTCCACTCTCTTGGTATGACTAGTTTGAATCTATCAAATGTAATAAGGTTTGAAAAGTTCCTCATGTCTCCAGCTCAAGCCTGAAAAGTACATTTCCGCAGACTACATGATATTGCAGCCAATTGGTACGAGTCTTGGTTGCTATATCGGGATGAGGGAGCCTCGCCTATCGTTTGGAGTGAGTTCTCTGAAGCATTCCTCATATTTGCATTTGAGAAACAATATGTAACTAAGTTGAACTTGAGCAATGACTTTTTATGCATATGATCCTTATTACTCTGTTCGTGCCTCTATAATTTTGTTCACCGGTTCCCGGGCCGGTTATGGTCATGCGTAATATACTATATATATATATTTTTCTGAAGTTGGTTGGATACGGTGGGGTCGGCTCGGCCCAAGGGTCGGCTTCGCTTAGCTCGGTGTTGAGGTGAGATTGGGTCTTGGTTTGGTGGCTTTATGTCACATTTACTATAGGATAATTGAGTTCAGGGATGCTGGCTCACTTATCCTATATTTGTGCTTTGTGTTGGAGATTGTTCGGAGATTTGAACTTTCTGGTGTGATGCTGTGGTATGGCGCGAGTATGGAGGTCGCCATTGTTCTTGTCTGATCTGTATCCATTTGACATATTTGAAAAATCCAAATGTAGATAGTTTGTTTGATATTGCACATGAGTTTGATTCTTGTACTTCTGTTGATTATTACACTCATTTATGTTTGTGCTTTTTGCTTTACATATTCGGTACATCTTTCGTACTGACCCCTTTTCTTCGAGGGTTGTGTTTTATGCCCGCAGGTTCAGGGGTACAGGGTAGAGGGCCTCTAGGTTAGGACCTTTGTTTGCAGTCTGACGAGCTCCCTTGCTTCCGAGCTACTTTTGGTATATTTGCTATTTTGATTCCTTCTGTACTATATTTACTTTTGGGTATGATGGGGCCCTGTCCCGTCTCTTTTGTCAGTATGTTTGTATAGAGGTCTGTGGACTCCTGTGAGTATGGGTTATGTCAGTCCATTTGTATTTTATGTTTGTATGCTGAGAGTTGTAAACTTGTCAGTCAGTTTGGATATTACGTTTGCTTGTTGTGTTTGTTGGGCGGTTTAACCGCAGTGGTGACCTTGTCGGCCTGCACATATATGGATATGTATGTTGATCTGTCTGTTCTGTCTGTTGGAGTTTTCTGATTTGGTTGTTGGGCGGTTCAACCGCAGCGGTGACCTTGTCGGCCCGCACATATATGAATATGTATATGATCTGTCTGTTCTATCTGTTGGAGTTTTTTGATTTCAGGTGGCTAGTCAGTAAAACAGAGGAAACTCTATCAAAATTTCTGTAAATAGAATAGTAACTATTATCTGAGTTTGGCTTGGAATTTCTATTTGGGTGCCTCAATCGGGTGGCTCGTAGGGGCAGGCTCGCAGCAGCAGGTAGGGCCCGATGAGGTCGGGGAGTTACCAGGGCTCGTGATCAACCTGAGCCAGAGGTTGTACCCCCGATAGTGGGTTCAGCTACTCCACCATCTCCAGAAGATCAGGCGCCAGAACCTCCGACTCCCCAGCCAGGTGCAGATATTGGGGAGCTATGGGAGGCTGTATAGTTACTGACCCAGTTGGTAGCCTACTAGACCTTGCGACAGGAGGCTAGAAGGAGTCGGGTAGCCCGCCGAGATAGTACTCAGGCTCGTGATTTCTTAGCTGGTGGAGCCCTAGAATTCTTTGGGTTCAAAATCTCGAAAGACCCTCAGGAATATGTGCGTCAAATGCAGCGAACCTTAAGGGTGGTTGGAGCATCTGACACTAAATCGGTAGAATTGGCATCTTACAGACTACATGATATTGCAGCCAATTGGTACGAGTCTTGGTTGCTATATCGGGATGAGGGAGCCTCGCCTATCGGTAGAATTGGCATCTTACAGACTATATGATGTTGTATCCAACTGGTACGAGTCTTGGTTACTCTCTCTGGGTGAGGGAGCCCCGTCCACTGTTTGGAGTGAGTTCTCTGAAGCATTCTTGGCCCATTTCCTACCTCCTGAAATTAGGCAGGCCAGGGAAGATAGATTTTTGATGCTAAGGCAACGAGGCCGGTCAGTTCAGGAGTATAATCTGGAGTTTGATTCATTGGCTCGCTATGGACCGGCACATGTTTCTAATATGATAGACCGCATTCATCGTTATATTGTGGGGTTAGATTCATACTATGCTGACAGTTATCTAGTTATGGCGACCCAGCCAGGGATGGATATTGCTCGTATATAGGCCCACGCCCAGGGCATGGAGAGTCATCGCCGAGGGCACCAAGAGGAGAGGACAGATATAGGGGTTCGTCCAAAAGGGCTAGATCAGCCGGTTCAGCTTCAGATTTCCAGGGTAGATAGTTTCAGCGACAGCAGCAGAGTGGTCAATTTCCTCGGCCAGCCTGAAGCACACCTTCTCAGACTCCTAGTAGGAGACCAATTAGTGCTAGTCAAACAGGGGCTGGACAGAGTGCTAGTAGTCAGTCGGGTTTTCTCAGATCCCTATGTCAGCATTATGGGTAACACCACCTGGGAGAGTGCTTCCATGCTACAGGAGCTTGCTTTACTTATGGTTGTCGAGGCCACCAGATGCAGGATTGTCCCAAGAGAGTTGGTGCGGAGGGTTCAGCTCAGACTTCTGGTGCGGTTGGAGCTTCTTCTTCAGCCTCAGTAGCTATGTGCCCTATGGGGCGAGGTACTCCATCAGTAGCACATCATAGTAGAGGTCGCGGTGGTGCTCCAGGTTCTAGCGGTCCTTCGAACCACATATATGCTCTAGCTACTCAACAGGATCAGGAGGCATCTCCAAATGTTATCACAAGTACACTACTTATTTGTTCTCGGGTTATGTATGTATTGGTTGATCCGGGTTCCACTTTGTCATTTATTTCTCCGTTGGTTGCTTGCATGATTGATATAGAGTCTGAACCAATTGAGCCTTGTAAGGTTGCTACGCCGATAGGAGAATCAATTACTGTTAGTAAGGTTTATAGGAATTATCCGTATATGTTTGTAATCGTTGTACTCAGGCTGACTTGGTAGAGTTAGATATGATGGACTTTGATATAATTATAGGCATGAATTGGCTAGCTTCTTGCTATAGCTAAGGTTGATTGCCAAAAGAAAGTAGTGCAATTTTATTTCCCAAGAGAACTAGTGCTTGAATGGTCGGGTAATATTGCAACGCCGAGGGGTAAGTTTATTTCGTACCTTAAGGCCAGCAGAATCATCAGAAAAGGGTGTCTTTACCACCTAGTTCGAGTACATGACATAGATGCTGAGCCTCCGACTCTTCAGTCCATCCCTGTAGTTAATGAGTTCTCGGATGTATTTCCGGATGAACTTCCTAGCCTTTCTCCGGAGCGAGAGGTGGAGTTTGCTATTGATTTACTACCCAATACGCAGCCTATTTCAATTCCTCTATACAGAATGGCACCAGCAGAATTAAAAGAGTTAAAGGAGCAGTTGAGAGATCTTTTGGAGAAAGGCTTTATTCGGCCTAACTC
>DF363773.1:8011-22992 GCA_000787875.1 Solanum virginianum | reverse complement strand
CAGATCGTACATCGCATATCACTCGCAAAATTACAATTTTTTTTCATTTCAAATTAATGAAAAAATTATGTTATAAAAAATAATTTTTCATTCCATTTTCATCAAAGTAGCTGAATGAAAAGCTATACGATGAGGAAAAAAAAAATTAATTTTCATTAAAATATTGAGGATAACAAATGCCTTTTTTTCCCTCACTAATTTAATTAAATATACGTGAAAATAGCTATTGAACATTTTCAGTGATTAATTTCAATGAAAAATAATAATGTTTTAGTAACCTATAAAATAATTACATGTGATATCCTATGATAATCATTAACTAATAATCAAGTAAAATGGTGGTAACCTTTATCTCATATTATTACAATTTACTAAGTGTCTGTTTGAAACGTCCCTATGTTCCCCCCGTGTGGCAACATGGGGGCAAAAAAAGGAAAGAGAGGGATGGGGTTTCTCTCGCTTTTGGCATAGCGGGCCCCCAGTGGGAGGCTCGCACGACGGGCTATTAGCTCAGTGGTACTGTACTTTCCACCCCTTCTTCTGTTTTTGAGGCTTCTTTCAATTTCTTATTCAATTTCTTAGTAAGAATGGGTGTAATTAGAATTGGTGTAATTAAGTATAATTATACTCTTACTAAATACTATCATACTAATTAATTGTGCTCGTGAATTTCATACATAATAAATTAATAATAATAGAATTATAATACCATATATTTTAATTAATTATAATAAAATTATATTTGATATTTAATTATAAAATTTATCCATCATTATTTTATTTTTATTATTTTTAATAGCAAACCATAGATAAGCCAGAAAGCAAAGTGTCCCTAAAAGCTAAAGCATGCAAAGCCAGAGAGTTCAAATGCATGAAAAGTCGTGGGAGCAGAAGAAACATAAATAAAGGTTACATAATCTTTAATTTAGTGGACAAAAGGAAAAGATAAAAAAGAAAAAGAACAATATTGCTTTTTTAAATTGTTGGAGTTATTTGAGTTTATCAATTAATTAATACCATCACATAAATATAAAAATAATTGCATTATTTTTCATGTTAATGACTATTATATATTGTGAGAGAAGTGGTCCTATTTGTTTTTCAAATTTCCAACTCTTGAGGCAACTTACCTAGCCCCTTGTATAATCCTCCGTTCGTCTCAAAATAAATATTATTTAAAAAAAAAATATAGATATATATATATATATATATATTCTTTTTTTTCTAATTTATATAACTTATTTTTTTAATCAGTTCTAATGAGAATGATATATTTTTTATGTTCAATAACAATTTAATATTAAAATAATTATTTACTCTTAATGAAATAATTTATAGTGTCACAAATATTTGTGATTTATTTTAGATTAAAATTGTCAAATCAAATTACCTCATATAAATTAGAATCAAGGGAGTATTACATTTATTAATTTCTTAATGGACGTAATTTTTATCAAGACAACATTTACTTTGGAGAAACAAAGAAATTATCTTATGATTTTGTGAATTATTACACAAAAACGAAGCTTATTCTGCTGAAAGAATAATAATTCCATGTTTCCTTGTCAAAAGAAGAAATACTTATAGCCACTACAACATATTTTACGTAATTATAACTCATTCTGTCCATATTTAATTTGACACGCCTTTTAAAAAATACTTTTTTCGACTTATTTTATGTGGTACCATTTAACTTGACATGATATTTAAGAAAAAAGAGAAGACTTTTAAAACTTGTGATCTAAAATCATCCATAAATATTTGTGTAGTTGAAAATCATTTTATAAAGGGTAAAAAGTGAAATTTTAATTTAAAACAATTTCTAATTCAAGTGAGATAACATTTCTTTTTAGACGAACTAAAAAATATACTATATCATGTAAAATGAGACGAAGGAAGCAATAATTTTTTGATGATGACAAAATCATATCAAAATCATAGTAGTCACATAGACAATTAGGTGCAATCTTTTGCCCTAAGAATCAACTTTGACCAGCATCAATTTAGGGACTAAGCTTTCACTCATCACAACTCAATAGGTTGTTAGGTTAAGAAAAGTTGAATATATATATATATATATCCAATCATTACTCTACCTACACAAGGACCTAGTTCTTTCATCATGTTCCATCAATGTTATCAGCATGGAACTCTTTATTTTTTCCCCTTTTCCATCCTCAATAGTGACAGAGTCAGAATTTTAATAATATTTGTTTAATTTAAGATATTTGTCTCACGAATATCAGATTAATCATATTTAAAATAGAGTTACTGTTGAGGACTTAAAATGAAATGTTGTTGATCTTTGAAATTCGATCTCTATCGTTAAAATAAAAGATCAAGATGTTAGAAATACTCAGTAAAAATTTTAGCTTGATCCAATAGTTAACGAATTGAAAAACACAATTTGACAATTATTGATTGAAAAAACTGCTGCGAAAACCACTTTTTTCTTCTAGATCTCTGCTCTTTTGATGAAAGCTCTCTCAAAAATCTCTGATAATTTCTTTCAAAGACGAATAATAATAAGCGAGGAATAATTCTCTCAAAAATTGTCATATCCATTAAAGATCACATGGGCATCTCTTCTTGTCTTTGTTAAATTTGAAATTTGTAGTCTATTGTGCCAAAAAAATGACTAGTTTATTTGATCATTATTTAAAGCTTAATTGTTTGAATAACTTCTACTATGATTAATGTAGAACATAAACATATTAGATGATTAATCCATAATAGCCTGCGAAGATTATGGAATAGATATACTATATAAACACAACCAACTTGCACAACTCGTAAAAATCTAAAATAGAAAAATCAATTTTTGTAGTGACGTATTAGATTAATGTTTTCATTTTTTTTGGTAGTAATTTACATCGAGAGATACTTTATTTAAAATAACTATAAAAAAATAGCGTTTATTGTATAGGCATGTATAGTCAGTGTATATTTATGTATCATAATGTATATTTAGTGTATAGCTCATGTATAAGTAATATACATTGTATAGTAGTGTATACTTTCTATAACTTTTGACAAACTATATCGTATAATCATGTATAGGTTCGCTGATTTGGGGCTATCTTTTATGTAAATAAAATATGAACTACTTTTTTGATAAACTTTTTATTATATATATATATATATATATATATATATATATATATATATATCCCACCCCTCTTTTTTTTGAAAAATGTACACAAAATAAACCTAATAGGAAATTATTTACCCTTAATAGATCCAATCTAAATTATTTACCCTTAGTGAACCCATAACCCAAACTATTTATCTTTATACCTGCTTATCCCTTTTTATTTCGCGTACTGACGTCATGCTGACCTCATCATAAATACTATGAAATATACTATGCCGGTATAGATATACCATAGTGGTATCATATAGAATGAGCTAAGTCATTTGTGATACTCTGGCGGTATATTGATACCCAATTAGTATATAAGATTTCTTTTTTAAGAAACAAATAAAAAAATTATTAAATTCTAAATTAATAGAAAATATATTCGTTATACTTTGTCAGTATATTTATACCATATCAGTATGATATAAGATTGAACTTAATCATCTGTGATATCCTGTTGGTATATATATACCCTATTGGTATATTATACAAGCAAGTGCTGACATCAGCATGACATCAGCGTGCGAATTTTAATATTATGGGGCAAAATTTTAATACTATGAAGGTATAAAATGTAAAAGGGTATATGAATGTAAATAGTTTGATTTAAAGGGGTACAAGCTTAGTTTTTTCTTTTTAGGGAGGGGTAATAAATGGGCCTTTTGAGCCTTGTCTTAGATGTTTTAAAAAAA
Organism: Solanum virginianum; assembly: GCA_000787875.1. NCBI lineage: Eukaryota > Viridiplantae > Streptophyta > Magnoliopsida > Solanales > Solanaceae > Solanum > Solanum virginianum. Next base: position 19,161 of record DF363773.1, on the reverse strand, counting down.
AAATAGTCACAAAAGTGTCACGCCCCATGAGGGTACCCTAGGCGTAACTGGCACTCGGAGAGTATTGCTAGTCTCCAAGCGAACCACCTTGCCTCATCGCATTCGTTCAATAAATTCATTAGCGTAAGGTAACAAAGAAATAACGAACCATCAGTGGGCTATCAACTCTGTCTATCATAAAGAGTACAAAATAAAAAGGGCAATCTCAGTATAAAAAAGGGAAAAGGGGAAAAAGAACCCCAAACATCAACCATCATACGTCTATGTCTATGAAGCCTCTATAACTACTGTCTAAGAAGGTACCATGATAGGTCATGGCCACCACAATCAAGGAAATAATCTAAATAGATAAAAGATAAATATGTCTTTCGAAAGTAAGGGAGGACTACCAAGTCTCTATATGGGGATCTGTGAACCTCAACGATTAGCCTGCTAAAGTCCTTTGTCTATAGAATCTGCATCATAAAATGATGTAGTGCCAAATGGGCGTTAGTACATGAAATGTATTATATGTAAAACGGGCTAAAGTAAACTATAATAAATAACATTAGCTCATCAATCACTTGACCTCAACTCAGAGTAAGGAATAAAACTCTAACACATCACAATCAATCAAGACTCATGCTATCACATCAACATCAGAATACTATCATCAAGGGACCTATCTGGGAGTTTCTTAGACCTATACCCATGACCTATGAGCTGGTGATGGTACAACGAAGTGATATCATTACGGCATCCGTCCAGTACCTTGTTGGGGTGAAAGGGCGTACATCACAGGTTTATGATAATATCAAGTCCTCTTTTGGGACTAAGGAAACATCCGTTCTCACAGTCCAATCCTCTGCTACGCTGGCCATGTAGTTAATGAGTGCGAGTGAGACTCACTCTTACCCATTTTTGGTGCTCAATACTTCTCACAGGACTCAACATGCTCATAAACATCAACACCAAAGTTTTCTAATTGTTTAGTATCTTTTGGACTGGGGCATTATCTCATCTCATAATCTCTCAACTCGGGGATATTAAAATCACTCTTTAAAACTCATGTGTGACCTCTTTAAGGCTCTAAGGGACTTACACTCCATCAATTTCACCAACATTATCATCAATACTCGCTTAATCAAGACCCAGACCACATTAATCATGCATATATACGAAATCTGGGCTCTAGACCTCAACCCCTAGCTTCATTCATGAATTCTTGAACAATTAAACATGCACAGTATACACAATAAATCAATAAATTAGTTGAACAAATAATTAAGGTTATGATGGCCATCTACTCACGAAATTACATGCAAAATAATAGTATTTTTAAAGATAGCATTTGGGAAAATTGTAACATTAACTCATTACCTATCAATTATCAACTTAATTCAATCATGGGGGCACATGGGAGCATAATCTCATGTTTTTGGTTGCCTTTACATACCTGGATTAAAGAGTTATCAAGTCTCCTTCAAGAATTTGCACTGGAATTTAAAATCCTCCACTCTCTGTTCTTCTTCTCTCAAGAACTCTCAGGTAGAAACTTAAGAAAAATAGATTTTAGAAACCCTTAATCAATAATAAACGTCTTTTAAACATGTTTTAAGACTTAGGAATAGGTTGAAAATACCTAAATTGCCCTTCTCATAATTGAAAGATTTTTTTTTAAATGGGACACTGGTCCCGACACGCTAGGGGCGCGGATTAGTGTATTTCGTGAAATTATGAAAAATTTCAATTTTCGTTGAAAATATGAAAAAAAAAAAAAGAACCAAGTGTAAGTCCGCGTCCCCTCCATGCCGCGCCAAGAGTGCGGATCAACACTGTCCGGGCATTAATTAGCGAAAATTATTTTTCACTCGGGTTGCTCTTAAATTGGGTCGAAACTATTTTCTCACTTGATTTTCCGTGCTGATTGCAAATCTGGTGTAACACCCTGTGAAAATTTATCGAAACGCCCCTAAAATGTATCATGCATGTAACACGTCTTCCAAAGCTTCAATGAAAAATCTGAAATCGGATTTGCGATCAGTGCAAAAAATTGAGTCAAAAAATGGTTTCAACTCAACTTTAACAAGAAAAAACGTGAATCATATTTTTCAAAGAGAGCCAAAATAGTGAGGTTTCTGCGTCCAGGCTGGGACACGCTTGGGACGCGGAACCACACTTGGTTTCTTTCTTCGAAATTTTAACGAAATTGATTTTCGCCAAAAATCACAAAAATCAAATGGTGTGCGTCGCGCACCAATGTCCAAGAAACTGGAATTTTTCTTTTGACTTCGAGAAGAGTATTTTCGTCCTTCCCAATATATTCTTAAGTCTCAAAATGAGTATTTTAAGCCCATATACGTTCGAAAGGGTTTTGTAACCCCATTTTTCGTAAGTCTAAACTACATTCTGAGAGAAGAAGAAGAAGAAGAAGAAGAGATGAGGGTTTCGAGTCCAGGGCCAACTCATGCAGGAAAATTGAGAATTCTTCAAACCTAAGTATGTAAGGCTATACGAAAATATGAGATTGTTCTCTCATGTGCTCCATAGGTGGTCTAGATGGTAAATTGAAGGTTCTTGAGCATGATTTCTTGAATATTTTCTTGAAAATTATATTATTTACATGTATTTTCATATGTTGATGCTTATCATAAACTTGTTTTCTTTATGAGGTTTCTAGTTAGAGATAGGTAGCCATTTAGGTAACTGTTGAAGGGAAGAGTCGATAGCCATAGGATTGATGGAAAGGTGAAAACCCTGCTGATTATTTTATTAAAAATTTGCATGAATGAAGATAGGATTGAATCTAGAGCCTTGATTGGGAATGTGATTGTGATTGTGATTGAGATGTGAGAATGATGATGAGTTGGTAGAAATTGATAGTCCTTTGAGTCTCCATAAATACAATCTAACGACTTGTCTATTCTATTGTTCCTAATGATTGTTCTAAGTCTTGAGCTACTGATTGAGACATTTGTCATGATGAGATGGTGAAAATCCTTGGGAGGCTGATTTGAGAAAAGATGATAAATAATGATTGGATGGATGTTAGCGTTTATGAACAAGTTGAGTCTATGGGAGAAGTATCGAGTACCGAAAAGGGTAAGGGTGAGTCTCAGTCGCACTTATAGCTACGTGGCTAGCGTAGGTGAGGATTGACCATAAGCAATAGATGTTTCCTCAGTCCTAAAAGAGAACTTAATATTATCTCTATTTTGTATCTAATAATGTACGCCTTCTACCCCGGCAAGATATTGGGCGGATGCCGCAATGACATCACTTCGTTGTACCATCATCGGCTCATAGGTAATGGGTGTAGGTCCGAGAAACTCCCATTTAGGATTTCCTCTTGATATTACTCTGATGTTGAGGTGATGGCATAGGGTGATGGATGTGATGGGTCATTTTTCTATTCTTATTTCTTTCTTGAGATAGACATTTGACATGTTGACTGCTTTCTATTTTGAGTTGATCGATATTATTATATTATTCTATCTGTTTTTTATTTCACTCAGCTATTTTACATACCAGTATATTCTACGTACTGACGTCCTCCTCTGGTACTGCATCATTTCATAATATAAATACATGACTTGGAGATTGTCAACAGGCGCACCATTGAGGTTCGAGAAGCCCAGCTGATTGGTGAGCCTCCCTTACTTCGGAGGATTTCTTATATTTATTTCCATCTTGCTTTAAGAGTTAGATTTACTTATCTTTATTTTGATTGAGGTAGTCATGGGTCTGTCATTGGCACCATTTGATAGCGATAGAAGCTTCATGGACTAGAGTTGATTGTTGATGTAAGACTATGAGCTAGTTCTTCCTACTAGTCTCTTTTTATAATATATATATATATATATATGATGATGTGCCAATATATCCCTTGATGTCTTTCGCTGATAGTAGATTGTATGAATGAATGGATGTACTGAGGCCATGTGGTTCACTTGAGGGCTAGCAATAGTGATGATGTGCCCATATATCCTTTGATGTCTTCCGCTGATAGTAGATCATATGAATGATTGGCTGTGATGAGGTCAAGTGGTTAGTTTGAGGACTAGCAATAGTCTCTGAGTATCAGTTACGTCTAGGGTACCCTCCCGGGGCGTGACAAACTTTGTATCAGAGCACTAGTTCAAGTGTCTTAGGGAGTCTATGAAGCCATGTCTAGTAGAGTCCTTATTATTGGTGTGAAACGCATCACATCCATAATAGAGAGGCTATAGGATATTAGGAATTGTCTCACTTCTTTCTTATTTCCAGTTCTTGCGGTAGAGTTAAACTCTACGAAAGCCCTCTTCTAATTCATGCGCTACTCTAAACATTTTGACTATGCCTCATTCATGAGGTGACGGAGACGATGATTTCAAACTCGTATTGATGAGATCTCCAGAATAAGTAACTCCGATGGTAGAGAGACTACACTAAGTTTGAGAGAAGCCAACTAGCGTGCTAAGTTGATTGACTAGAAAGATTGCATTACTTCTCATATGAATCGCGCACTTGAGTTAACTCTAGATATACCTAAACCCTTCTACTCAAAAATTGCTCCCGCTATTACTCATGAGAGAGAGAAACTTATGTCTCCAAAGAATTTAGTGCTAACACCTAAGAGTGAGATGTGAGGTCTTATAAGTCCTGAGTAGAATTTAATTATTCCAGAGTTAGAAGAATGATAATAGAAGGAAAGGGATGAGATAGCAAGAGTGATAACTGATTGAGGTTTCTAGTTAGAGATAGGTAGCCATTTAGGTAACTGTTGAAGGGAAGAGTCGATAGCCATAGGATTGATGGAAAGGTGATAAGTACTCTATGATTGCCATGATGAGATGAAGTATAGAGAGGGAGAGAAGTAGTGTCAGAATCTGATAGAGCATGTTCAAACTAGAAGGAAATGCATGTTGATGTGTTGTAGTATTCATACTATTGAGGGTTAAGTGTAGATCTTGAATAGAGGGAAATAATGCTTTCAATGTGATGGAATAGATCTAAGTTAGGCTTGTGATTGTATGAGAGAGTTCATGAGATCCATGGAGCTACAAGTTTAGCTAGATGAGGAAGTATAGTGAAGGGGTGAGTAGTACATGAGTTGTGAAGAGAGAATATGATGATTAATTCCTCGCCATGGGATTTTAATAAGACTATGTTCCCTAAACGTTTATCTTGAGGTTGTAAGTTAGCATTAAAGAGGTGTGTGGTAGATGCGTATATTAGTAATAGACCCTAATCTTGAGTTTGAGGAGTAGTATGAAAGAGGAGATAGTATCATGAGAGTGGTAGTCTTAGTTGGACATTTTTCTCTAAGAGACTTGTCCTAGTGTATAAAGATGCAAAATTGCAAGAAAAGTGATGCTAGGGGTAGGGTACAAGTGCACCTTAGGTAAGATTAGTGAAACGAAGATAGCCCAATAGATAAGAAGGGACTTGAGATGGGTATTCGTGATTGTGTAAAGATGTGTAAAGTCCTCAAATTATGGTTGTTATGAGAGTCTAGACAGTATCCTTAAGTCCAATGGGAAGTAAGTTGAGGTAGGCATTTTGTGTTATCTAGAGCAACTAAGTTGATTGGGGTTTATGGATAGGTGATGAGGAGTTTTCCCTAATAATCTAAGTCTTATACGAATGGTGAGTTTATGAGAGCACAAAAGTTGAGCATTAGCAGGCAAAAGAAGAAGTTAGATTGTAAGAGGTGTGGGAAACGATTACGTACGCCATTAAGAGCAGAAAATAGAGAGAGAGAGAGAGAGAGAGAGGGTTTCATGGAGACAGGAGGAAGCTAAGAGTGATATTGTTGAAAGGAGTCTGAGTGGCTAGTGATATGTATATGACTATAGGATGACAGAAGTGTTTAAGATGCATATTCTTGGGGGATAGTGATTCTTTGACCATGTAGAGGTATACACTCATATCCTAGTAGAGAAAATTGATTCACAAATTTAGAGAGAGAGGACCTTGAGAGCTAAGGGGGAGATGACGATGTGAGAAGTCGAAGTAGATCTTGAGTTTTTGGATTGTGATAGGCTGCTCAAGATGGGATTCCAATTCTTTTACATCTCATATAATCCTTAAATTCAGTTGAGGTAACATACCATCCCCTTCGGGTGTATGACTGTCGTACCTATAGCCTAGTCCCATGCACATCATGTTGCTCCCCGACCATGCTGAGTTTTGAGGATGAGGAATGATGAATTCATTTCTTAATCTTAATCTTACCCCCATGAATCCAAAAGTTTCCAGCCCTATACTGAATGAGATGCCACCTGAGTTTTCACTATGCATAGTTCTGTTAACTCAGGATGAGACTTGATAGACGAGAGAGATTGTAATCTAAGAAAATTCTCAGATAAGATTTCTCGATTGAATCATGCTAATGATCTTTCGTTCCAAGCTCTTTGAGTAATCCAGCTTTCCAGTTTTGATAGAAGTGTGGATGATGATAAAGGGGTGAGGGTTGATGAGAGAGAGTGAGAGTTCTTGACTCTGATGTCACCATACGCATGCACTGGCCTTCGGCTTGGTATACCATTGTTGATGGTAGGATGTAGAGTATCGAGTTTCAGAGGTATGATCTTGCTTATTTTGCATGAAGAGATAGTAGTTTGAGGTTTTGCAAAAAGTGGGAAGTAATGAGTTCCTCCATGTTCAAATTGTGATGTTGGGAGTGGTAGATTGAGGATGAGGGCAGATTAGGAGGAGTGAGTGTATCCTTATTATGGTATTGGTGTTAAACTTGTGTCATGTAGGGATAGAGGTAGGAAGGAGGGTCTTGTGAATAACACCTTGAGGCTTAGAAGTAGATTTGAATGGAAGAGGAGGAGGTGTATAGATGGAAATTAGAGTAAGAACCATAAGCCCAAGATTGACGAGGTAAAGTACTATGAGGAGGGAGTACCATTGAGACAAGGTCCTGAGCCTAAGAGTTGAAGGGTTGTATGTAGAGTCTTATGTACCAATGGTCCTATTCCTCATTAGAGTTGATGGCTTCCTTCTCGAGTTTGAAATGTTGATTGTTGAGGTGTTCAAATGATTCAAATTGATTGAGTTCCAACTTTTCATTCGTGCTTGATGGTGAGGATGTCTAAGATAATATCTCTACTCTTGATCTGAATCGATTGTCTATCCGGAGTGACTTGTGACTGCCCAGGTTGATTGATAGAGTATTGAAACGATTCTTGATTGTTATTCGTGCTTAATGATAAGAATGTTAGAGGGAATTTCCTTACTTTTAACTAAATCAATTGTTTTTTCTTAAGTCGATTGCCTTTCCCTGATTCCGAGTAAAGTTGATTGTCGATTCAGATAGAATCGAGAGATCGATTGATAGATGGGAATGTTGAAGGAAGTCTTGAACTTATTCGTGCTGAAAGATTATGATGTTAAAGGAAAATGTCCTATCTTTAACGCTATTGAAGTTCCTTCCTTGAGTTGAGGTACTAATTCCATTTCATTCCCGAGTCTAAGATAGAGATGTAGAAAGTGATGGATAGATGAGAGTTCGAGAGGTTCCGAGTCTACTCGTGCCTACTTCTACCTTTACCTATCATTCGAGGATGAACCATTCTATGAAAATTTACCAAAATGCTCCTAAAATATATCATGTACGTAACCTGTCTTCCAAAGCTCCAATGGGAAATTCAAGACCGAATTTGCGATCACTGTGAAAAATTGAGTTAGAAAATGGTCTCGACTCGACTTTAACGCGAAAAAATGCAAATTATATTTTTCAAAGAAAGCCAAAACAGTGAGGTTTCTGTGTCAAGGCCATGAGCGCCTGGGACGCAGAACCACACTTGGTTTCTTTCTCAGAAATTTTGACGAAATTGATTTTCTCAAAAAATCACAAAAATCAACTAGTGCGCGTCGCGCACCAGTGTCCAAGAAACTAAAATTTTTCTTTTGACTTCGGGAAGGGCATTTTTGTCCTTCCCAATATATTCTTAAGTCCTAAAACGAGTATTTAAGCTTATATACGTTCGAAAGGGTTTTATAACCCCATTTTTCTTAGGCCTAAACTACATTCTGAGAGAAGGAGAAGAAGAAGAGAGGAGGGTTTGGAGTCCAGGGCCAATTCATGCAGAAAAATTGAGGATTCTTCAAACTCTAGGTATGTAAGGCTAAACGAAAATATGAGATTGCTCTCCCATGTGCTCTATAGGTGGTCTAGATNNTTTTCTCTAATAGACTTATACCCGCAGGTATGTAAAGCTAAATGAAAACATGAGATTGTTCTCTCATGTGCTCTATAGGTGGTCTAGATGGTAAATTGAAGATTCTTGAGTCTAGATGTATGATTTTTTTAAAATATTTTCTTGAAAATTATATTATTTACATGTATTTTCATACGTTGATGCTCATCATAAACTTGTTTTCTTGAATTGAATATTTTCATGAGATATAGCACAAACCCTGCTGATTGTTTTATTAAAAATTTGCATGAATAAAGATAGGATTGAGTCTAGAGCCTTGATTGGGAATGTGATAGTGATTGTAATTGAGATTGAGATGTGAGAATGATGATGAGTTGATAGAACTTGATAGTCCTTTAAGTCTCCATAAATACAATCTAACGACTTGTCTGTTCTATTGTTCCTAATGATTGTTTTAAGTCTTGAGCTACTGATTAAGACGTTTGTCATAATGAGATGGTGAAAATCCTTGTGAGGCTAATTTGAGAAAAGATGATAAATGATCATTGGATGGGTGTTAGAGTTTATAAGCAAGTTGAGTCTATGGGAGAAGTATCAAGTACCGAAGAGGGTAAGAGTGAGTCTCACTCTCACTCATAACTACATGGCCAAAATAGGTGAGGATTGACCGTGAGCAATAGATGTTTCTTCAGCCCCAAACTAGGACTTAATATTATCTCTTATTTGGATCCAATGATGTACACCTTCAACCCCGGCAAGGTATTGGGCGGATGCCGCAACGACATCATTTTGTTGTACCATCATCGGCTCATAGGTGATGGGTGTAGGTTCGAGAAACTCCCATTTAGGATTCCCTCATGATATTACTCTGATGTTGAGGTGATGACATAGGGTGATGAATGTGATGGGTCGTTTGTCTATTCTTTATTCTTTCTTGAGATAGACATTTGGCATGTTGACTGCTTTCAATTTTGAGTTGATCATTATTGTTATATTATTCTACTTGTTTCCGATTTCACTCAGCTATTTTACATACTAGTATATTCCACGTACTGACGTCCCCCTCTGGGATTGCATCATCTCATGATATAGATACATGATTTGGAGATCGTCAACAGACGCACCGTTGAGGATTCAAGACGTCCAGCTGATTGGTGAGCCTCCTTTACTTCAGAGGATTCCGTATATTTATTTCCATCTTGCTTTAGAGTTAGATTTACTTAGCTTTATTTTGATTGAGGTAATCATGGGTCTGTCATTGGCATCACTTGATAGCGATATAGGCTTCATGAACTAGAGTCGATTGTTGATGTAAGACTGTGAGCTAGTTCTTTCTACTAGTCTCTTTTTATAATATATATATTTGAAACTGATGATGATGTGCCCATATATCCCTTGATGTCTTCTGTTGATAGTAGATCGTATGAATGAATGGGTGTGATGAGGCTAAGTGGTTCGTTTGGGGACTAGCAATAGTCTTTGAGTGCCGGTTACGTTTAGGGTACCCTCCCGAGGTGTGATATCCAGTCTCAAAGTTTTCATCAGAGTCTCAGAAGACGCGTTGTACACACGATTATGTTTTAGAGACGTTTTGATAATTTTACGGAGTGTTACAAAATGATTGCGATATAAATTCAAAAACATAGGAAGGATATCAATTTGGTTTCATCACTGTGTTTCTTTGTCTCATCATTAAGAAAAATCTTTAGATTTCTTTATTTGCTTCAACTTGAATTTATTTAAAATTTTTACTAAATATAATTATATCTATATCGAAAATCAATTAAAATAATTATATTCTTGTTCAAAAGTCTTAATTTAAAAAAAAAAATTGAACACTCCCTAACAAAGAAAATTTCCACATTCTTGGCTTTTGCCATTAATTTTTTTTTTCTTCTTTTATGTACTTTAATTTTTTTTCCCTCCTACTTCTTTTGACAAATCCTGTAACTAACACATGTTTACACATTTGAATTCAAGAATTCACATGTTAGTAGTGCATGTGACTTTTACAAAAGCTTAATACTTAGGTTGCATTGAAAATAAGCATAATATAAAATTAGGAACACTCAATATACACAAAATTCAACTATTTATGGTGTATTTTTTCAATAAAGAGGCGTTAGTTGGTACCTTTTGAGTAGGCATAATACATAATTGTTCTTTTTAACTAGGCTTCTGTTGATAGCTATGTCTTTCAGTTTTGGATGTATACAAGTAGACACTTAAGAATATATAAAGTTGAACAAGTAGATACGGACATTCTACATGACATATATACGTAGGACATCATGTAAGACCACAAATTACCATATAGGATGCTACGTAGGATGTGTCTGTTTACTTCTTCTATTATATACTAGTACTATAAGTACCTATTTATAAACCTAAAATTGAAAGGTATAAATGCAAATTGAGGCTAAATAAAAAAATATTTTTATATTGTATGCCTTTTGAATACATGTGACTGTACAACCAGATTCGTTACCATAGCGAAATCAGAAATTTTAACAAGAAGGCTTTGAAAAAAGGTATATAGCACATTTGAGATTCAAAACTTGTGACTTATTATTATTTTTAGTCAACTTTTTCACTATACAAGAAGCTTCATTTATATTTATAAAACAATTCAACAATTTACATATATTAAAAATTATTTACAAGTTTTTTTTTACGAAGGAAATTCAATTGAACTACAATGACTGCTTCATTTTTCCAGATCTTTCTGAGACAACCATTACATTATTATTCAAGATTTCCATGAAGGCTTGAATAATAATATAATGGTGAGAAGGAGAATTCAACTTTATAAAACAATTTAATAGCTCCTCTAAATCTTCATCTGAGTAGATTTCCCTCTCAATGATCATTTGGATCATGGATTTCTTGAAATCTTGCAAGGGATCATCCGAATTAATCGCAACCTGAAGAGCACCACTAATTTTTGAACATGAATCGACTCTGAATTCTGAATTAGCTTTTGAGTTATTCGTACATCTATTTTGATCTGAAATAGGTGGA
>DF363774.1:18577-33312 GCA_000787875.1 Solanum virginianum | reverse complement strand
TGAGAATGCACTTATCTAATATTTAAAATCTTGAACATGTACACATGTACTTACACATAACCTTATTCACATAATTGCATTTGCCACATCCTCTCCTTGTTCTAAAATTTCTAAAATTAACACTTAACCTCCGAATTCTCCAGAACATAGTAATAGTGATTCTAAGTTCGTAACTGGCCCAACGTACCCAAGTACGGGTTCTAACACTTTTTCCCGATCTGACCCATCTGTTTTTCCCCTATTTCAAACCCTAGTTCGTTCCCTATAAATTTAACCCTTTGCTCACTGATTCTAGAGGCAGTGGTCGATTACTCTTGAAAACAACTAAGCCCTTATTTGATTTTTAGTAAAACTTCCCAAGGTTTACATAGTTTGAGATCAAGCAAGCTCATACTCACGATTCAAGTGGTCTAAGTTGGGTGTCAGCTCGTTAAAGTCTCAGTTTCGTTGCTTCGATATAGGTAACACTCTTATCTCACCATTTTTCATCCCATTCAAGTTCTCATACGCTGTATTTGAACATGACCGTTGAAGCTATATCGAAGTTTTCTGTTTACGCTTTGTTTGTTGACTGGAATCCCTGTTATGATAAGTTGATGTTGTGGTTATTTGCTGTTAAGATGGTTTCCAGAGTCACATGTCGTGTTCGTCGTTTTGCTTGAATATTCTGTTCGATTACTCGTTTAAGTTTGTTAAATTTGAGGTGAAATACAAGACGTAATCTCCCTCTTGGGTCATTTATGTTTTCAACTAGTTTTTACAAGCATAACGTCAAAGTTTATCTTCATCTCTATAGTTGTTTCGAAAAAATGTTTCCATATACATTGAGTCTGCTAAGTTTTCTATTTCAAGATAAACAATCAGTAAATGCCTTAATTCATGCTTCAACATGAATTGCTTCTTAATATTTGAAGCTTTAGTATGTTATAGCTTACCGTTAAGTGTTGATCTCATGTCTTTAAGTCTTGTTGGTATGTGAATGTAACTTGTTGGTATGCTAATGGGGACCCATTTCTGTTTTAATGTATACTGAGGATGCCCCTGTTCTACAGACCCTTTTTTATCTCCAAAACATGTTAAGTTTGGGTCTAAAACTCTCTTGTTTGGTGTCTGTATGCTTCTTAATTTGCTACATGAATTAGGACTCTTTGTTTGCTCAGATATAGATTTTATGCCTTTGGTGTGTCAGTTGTTAAACTCCGCGCTTACTCGAGTTCTTGTTCTCCTTTCAGTTCGTTTGGTCCCTCAGTAGTCATTCACTTATCTTCCTAATAGTTCCTAAATATTTAGCAGTTAAGTATGACTTGGTTTGACTACTTGAATATCATTATGTGCAGTCCGAAAATGAACTGACCGTGTTTGGTCCATGGTGCATTTTCTTTGTTTTAAGGTTCCACGCATTTTCGTGACTACTTGAATATCATTATGTGCAGTCCGAAAATGAACTGACCGTGTTTGGTCCATGGTGCATTTTCTTTGTTTTAAGGTCTGTACTTTGACTGCATGATTAAGTTGGCTCAAAAACTTATTTTAAATTACTGTGAAAGGGGTGGGGGTGGGGAAATGTTGTTGTAGTCATTTTTTTTATCTACTGTAAGCTGCCTAAGACCAATACCAGAGTTGAAACAATTATTTGCTTTTTAAGTTTATACAATAATACACAAATTTAGTTGGACAGTTCATTTTGCTGATGTCTTTGGGTTCTCTGTTTACCTGTTTTCTGTTCTGTTTTAAGTCCATGTTGCTGTTAAGGCTATCACTGTGAGTCTGTGAAGTTAATGTTTTCTTACAAGTTATGTTGCTAGTTTTGTGGGTCTGGTTTCAGGCTTAGTTTGCACCCGGTCCTCTTTACTGTTTCCAAAATGATAACCTGGAAATGCTGAGGATTTAACCATTTACAGTAGGTGTCTTAAGGATATTGCTATTGTATTATTTTAATCATTGTTTTCTTTCTGATGCTCTGACCTTTAAGTTAATAGTTAACTCTCCTCTTATCTATATTGTTCATTTAACATAGTGATTGAGCTTGTCTATATCTTGTCATTGCACTCATATCTGTCAAACTTCAAACCTTAAAGTTACAAACTGTTACCCATGTCCATAAATGTGCTCATTCATATGTCATTACTATGACTAAACACTGGTCCTTTGTCTGGAAAATCAGTTTTTGCTAGAATTTGCCTACGTACTCCTCTTCCTAAAATGTTGCTTTACTAGTACAAGTTTTAAAAGTCATGGTTTGCTCACCTTGTTGTCTATGAGATCTGTATGAAGATTGAAATGTGAGTTTGACTAATAGTACTAGAGTTGTCTGTATTATTGGCTTTAAACTCTGTCTAGATTTACATGATTCATTTGAAGCCTCGTTCTCGCTTGGGAATCAAATGGTTATGTATTTCAAATGTTCCCCTCTTACTCCTTGTATGTTGTCTCTTTTGCTCACATTATTTCTCTTTTTACATTTGGTTGCCCCCGTTTTCTCATGCTTATTATTAATACTTGATATATGATTATGTTAGTTTAAATTGTTTAAGTGTTTGAAGTTATATCGCTTACGTATGTACTTGTTTTGTTGCATGTAAATCCTTTGGAGCTCCCAAATGGGCTCCCCTCCCATCGTTTGCAATTTGTTGGGCCATAGAGGCCCAACAACCCTCTTCGAGTCAGCCCACCCTCTTTTGGTTTTGAAGAACATGCTACCGATCCATGGAAGCTGAAATACAGGTTATGAAGTGCTAAGGAGCAGAAATATAGACCAGTATACATAGTGTATGCACTGTTATACGCTCACTGTGTACAAGCAGAAAATGGGTTAAAAAGCTCAAAGGAGGCAGTAGAAATTTTAATGGGCTAAAGGCCCAAATATGTTCAACTCTCCTTTTTATTTTCCTAATATATTTGTATTTATTTGGATGCTAACATTGTTATTATAGGGTTGATTTTAAACTAATTAATTTCCCCGACATGTCTACCATCTATGTTAATTTCCGCCTTAATGATTTTTACTTTACCTTTAGAATTATTTTTTAAAATCAAACTCAGTGAACATTCTTTCAAATTTAATCAAGTTCAATCAAACGCTTTCAAAATTAATACGTTATCTCAAATTTGGTCTCTTCTTTCAAATTTATGCAATAATTCTTAATCAAATTTCTTTAAAGTTAGATAAGTTATTAAACTTAATCAATTTTTAAGATTTAGTCAAATTCTTTTCAACTTAGTCAATTCTCTTTCAAAATTTAATTAAATCTTTCAAATCTAATCAAATATTTTCAAAAGTTAGTCAAACTTCCTAATCGTCGGTCGACCGCATGGTAGCGGCTATTTTGAGTGATTAAATTCTTCTCAAAGTGGAAATTGAACCCTTACCCATTTTCTCTGAAATTTTGAAACTTTTTTGTTAGGTTTTGAAATTTAATTTTGGTTTCCTAATTATCCTAAAAATTAGGTGGCGACTCTTTTTCTTTAAATTTTCGGGAATTCGATTTGTGCTTAAATCAATTGAGTATCGAATCTAATTTTTGAAAAGAGTCGGTCATTTTTCGGGATAACACTGACCCCATCATCTCTACACCATAGGAACTACGAGATCACCCGGCCCCAAGGATGCCTTCGGCATCCAGGGGTCACGGATCAACCATAGGACCCTGTTCAATAAGTGGATTGCATTAGCTGTCTGCTCTTAGGTTGGGGGCCCTCATTGTATATAAGGAACCAAATGACTGGATATACACATAATTTTTTAAGGCTGCAACAACTTGATGAGGGATGCATAGAGGCGAAGCTAGAAACTTTATTAAGAGTGTTCAGAACCTTAGTATATATCTCTAACTATATACTATATAATTCTTCGACTATGGGCATTCGAGTGACCATCCTGAAGTTAATGTAGCTTTCAATTAGGTCTTAAATGTTCAAGCATGTTTCTGAGAACAAAAGCTGAAGGAGGAGAAAATCATACTTCATGTAATTAGTCTACAATTTGGAGAATGATTATATTGGACCTTTTCTTTATGTTAAGAAAGTATGTGACAATACTATATCTCTATAGTTTTAACGAATGTATGTGGAGTACGGGTGGGGGTGGGGGTGGGGGACAAATTATGCCAATATATCCCTCAATGTAAAAGAAGATTCACATAAATGATAATCTCTCTAAGAAACAATAAATTTAACTAAGAAAATAATATAAATTATTGTGGTCATTCTTCAAGCTAATTTCATGGTCAAAGTGAGAGATTGAGTGTTGATGAAGCATATTCACGCTAATTAAAATTATTTTGTGTTCTACACTTAAGTTGAAGAAGAAGAATTTAATTTAATTTGGTGATAGAAGAACCATTCTAAGTTCATTGTAAAGAAAAATTCTTTTCAAACTCACACATAAAAAAATAAAATTATTTGAGGCGGTAATGATATTAATATTCATGCAATTTGATTCTTTAAAAATTATGAGAAAAGGTTGAATGGAAATATAGCTTTTTTTGTGGGCGTTAAGTATTGTAGTTATGATTTATTTGTGACTAATATTTTTCAAGATGAAAATGTTAGTGCTAATGTTTACTTGATTGATTCGTCTGATTTGTGACTTGTCAGACTTGTACATTTTATTTTATCTTATTTTAACAATACACAAGGTACTATTTCTATAAATTTTTGAAGTATTCTTAAGTGTGATATTTGTGTTCAAACTAAGCATACTAAGAAATTTCTTAGTACATGCTTGTGTTTTAGAGTATATATATGAATTATCATAAATAAATTCTTAACTATTTGTTGAGACTTGAATATATATATATATAAAAAAATTCTGAAGGAGTTATTCATTTATTATAAAATATTTAAAAGTGTGAGGATGACTTGTTGAAGTTAGAAATATTTATGCAGATAAGCAAGCATCTACTAGTAAATTAAATAATATCGCTATAGTTTACTATAATTATTATTCATAGCTAATGTTTAATAAAAATGATTAGACTCAGTTGCAGATTCCTTTATGTAGTTGTATAAGACACTTCATCTTCTCATTTTTTACTTTATTTCCTTATATACAATTTTTTCCTTTTTTCTCTTATTTTACACCTCCTAAAATTTACTCAACCATTTCAAACTTTCAATTTCAAAGATTTTGTCCTCCCTCCAAATTGTACCTTCTCAATTTCAGGTATCAATTCAAGTAGTTTAGAAATTTCTTTTACAATTTTAGTTTCAATATGTTTATAGTTTTGTTCATATAGTATCTTCATCATTTTCAGTTTATTCATAGTTATACCCAAATTATGGCTGAAAAACTCTATCAAAGAGGATAACACGAGGTATCAAATTGCATGATAGAAATATAGAAGATCTACCATCTTTTTGAATTGGAAACTCAAAAGCTCAAATGTATTATAGGATCTCTTGTGAAATATAGGGCTAGGAAAGAGTGTAGATCTAAACACCACAATGATCTGTCACAATCTGACTCGCATAATTGTCGTTCATGCTAATCCTCCAATGGGAGAACTTTTACCAAATAATTAATATGAAAATATATTAATTTACAGATGTGAAAACAGTTTTAAATAGGAACTAAAGTTTAGTTTCTATAAACTCAACAATAAGATCTAGATAGTGCGAAAAATAATCCTCTAGAAACTGAAACTTTTGTTGTACCAAACCTCTATCTAAATGTCTAATCTGAGGGGATGCAATCCCATGAAAATAATTAATATCTAAAATATTTGAGTCCAAAAAATGGGACTAATAAGATGATGAGTGAATCCATGTTAACCGAAAAATGAGGTGTCTCACTCGTAAATTCGGTAGCTCATTGATCTGCTAACTAAGATCTGTCAACAGCTGTCTCAAGATGTCTTGTACTAAAAAAAAAGAGTAAGTGCAGTTTCAATACGTATAATATTAATGTACTAATAGGATCAAGCAGTTATTCCAATAAGCAAAATATATACATGTAACTACAACATAGTACAACCATACATATATCGAAAACATTAGCAAGTTATCAACTCATATTCAATATATTGTTTACAATGCCAACTTCAAATGTAATAGTCAATAATGATCCTATCATGGAACCCACACTCAAACTGTTAGCATGTTGGAACGTGACACCTAATCCAATGATGTGTGCCGTCTAATCCATTACTACTTGTGGCTGTTACGAAAGAAGAAGAATGTTCTACTCATTTGAATTAAGACATTGCTACTTACCACATAAAACTTGTTGCATATACTGCCTCTGTACTTTACATTTTGAAACTCCAACCACAAGACGACAAAGCTGATTCTATCCCACTTTTCAGGGAAGATATTTTACATCTGAATTTAAGAGTTGGTGATAGTGATATAACTCAAGTCTTGCAATTTTCTTTGCCAAATTTTATATATACTAGTTTCTGGCACGTGTATCCAAGTTAATTAATGGGATACGCTTAAACAATGTAACAAAAAAATATTAAAAGATGCATGTGATGCTTGTCGAAATAAATTTATACGACAAATATATTTTAATATGTTATAGCAATAGTACAAATTTTAAAAAATTGATGCATGTGATGCTTGTCGAAATAAATTTTATACGACAAATATATTTTAATATGTTATAGCAATAGTACAAATTTTAAAAAATTGATGCATGTGATGCTTGTCGAAATAAATTTTATACGACAAATATATTTTAATATGTTATAGCAATAGTACAAATTTTAAAAAATTGATGCATGTGATGCTTGTCGAAATAAATTTTATACGACAAATATATTTTAATATGTTATAGCAATAGTACAAATTTTAAAAAATTGTATTAAAAATATTAAAATATGTTTGTGAACTGATGCTTGTTAAAATGAATTTCTACTTCTATATTTAGTATGTTCCAACAAGCAAATCATTTTACATCTGTTCTAAAAATCACATTTGAAAATTTTGCACAACACTACACTACACCAAGATAGTCACATTTTTTAATTTAACACCCACATAGACAACATTTATTTTTGCAACAATATCTATACACCTATAAATTATACCAAATATTTTTATGTTATGTGAAGTGTATAACAATGTAGTTTATTAAATGTCGCTAATCACACTATCAAACTTCTTCTAAAATGTTTTCAATTACTATTCTTATGAGAAAAAAGGGTTAAAATTTGTGCAAATTACTTCAAATTTTGTAGACAACCTTTTAAGACTAATTTCAAGATCTGTAAACAACATTCACTTTAAATTTCTCACAAAAATTATATTCAAAATTCAAATCTGTTTTATTTGTGTTCAACAATGATGGATATTATGTGTAATACTCCCTAATTCGTTCTACCTAGTCTGAGTTGAATGCCTAGGAGAAGTTGAGAAAAATGACTTAGAAAAGTTAGTGGAAGAAACCACGAAGGGCCATCTACGACCCGTAGATGGGATCCCATAGTTACCCATGTGACTTAGAAAATTTTCTAAGTCTGAGGCCCTTGTACAAGTTCTTCCGTGGATCGTACTTCTTTGCACGAGCCATATAATAGGTTTTATTATTTGAGACGTTAAAAATCACAATTCTGAATCTTGGACCACGATTAACAGGATGGTCTGTGGTCCGTTTTATGACCATAGAAAAGGGTTGGTAGAACCCCAAGTCCAATTTCCAGCAACTCAAAATTTTGGGCACTCCAATCTACGAGAGGCCAACCACGGCCCGTAAATGGAATCACGACCCGTAAATGGGTTTTCGTGGTTCCCTTCGTGTAATGACTCTGAAGGTCATTTTTGGTATTTTCAGTCAAATTACTATTTTTGCTCTTCTTAAAAGTTGCCTTGAGTCATTATTGGCTAATGGTAAAAGTCAGATTTCAAAAGTATGGTCATAAGCACGTTAAATCTCTTCTATTATTTATAGTAAAAACAGAAACTAAATAAGATTAATTTCAAAAGTATGGTGATAAGCTTGAGTTTTCCAAATGAAAGAGTTTTTTTAAAGGTTTAAGTTGAAAAATTTGAGTTTTCTGGCTGTTTTGAGTTTCAATTATCGGATTGTAATTTTTGTCGATTCCATCAGCTTTGGAATGCCGAATCTAGTCCAGAGAAACTTGTAGAACTTAATTTGGAGTTAAATGAAGATTTTAGGTCAGAAGTTTATTAGGACCCGTATTTGATGCATTGGAGCAATTAGAAAAATTTGGAACCAAAAGTGGAATTAATTGGAAGTTGCATTTTTAGTTGTTACTGGATCCAAAGTTTGACTTTGGTTAGCATTTGGGGTTCGAAAACTCGAATTGGAATTCTGAAAATTTCAGCAGTTTCGTATGCTCAAACTAATACTAGAAATAGTTTTGCTGTAATTTTTAGAGCTTCTAAGAATATTTTGAGTTTTCGAGTCCGAAACTCTGACATAGTTTTGTTCATTTTTCTCAAGTTTTGGGTCAAGAAGGCCTCAATTGCAAATTCTGACAATTCCATTAGATTCGAAACGTTGAGTTTGGGCTAGGAGGACCTTTTGTTTTCTTTCTCAGTTTTTGGGTCAAGGAAACCTCAATTGCAAATTTTGATATTTCTATTGGATCCGGAACATCAATTTTGGTCTAAGAGGATCTTTCGTTCAGTTCTTGGGGCTTTCGTGTGTTTTTGACCTATCGATAGATTTTGATATTGGGAAGTGGGACCCACATTGACATAAAACAATCTCCGTTGGAAATTTTGACTACACCATTGAGTCCAAAATATTATTTTCGATAAGATTTCATATATGGATTATATTTTTTCAACTTTGGATGAGGTGAGAGCATCTAATTTAAGATTAAGTTCAAAATGCTATTTTCGATAAGATTTCATATATGGATTATATTTTTTCAACTTTAGATGAGGTCGGAGCATCGAATTTAAGTTTGAGAGGTTGCTGAAAATGCTGAAACGAGCGGGTGACTTGGCCCAATAAGGTTCAGCTATGTGGCATCGAATTTAAGTTCGAGAGGTTGCTGAAAATGCTGAAACGAGCTGATGACGTGGCCCAATAAGGTTCTGTCACGTGGCAGACCTGATTTCAAACAAAAAAAATTGCATAATCCTATGTAAATCTACAGCTTTTAGGGTTTGAAATTGGGTCTGCCACGTGGCAGAACCTTATTAGGCACGTCACCCGCTCGTTTCAGCATTTTTAGTAACCTCTCGAACTTAAATTCGATGCTCCGACCTCATCCAAAGTTGAAAAATATAATCCATATATGAAATCTTATCAAAAACAGCATTCCAGACTCAATGGTGCAGTCAAAATTTCCAACGAAGATCGTTTTATGCCAATGTGGGTCCCACTCCTCAATATCAAAAACTACCGGTAGGTCGAAAATACACGAAAGCCCGGGGACTGAACAAAAGGTCCTCCTAGCCCAAACTCAATGTTCCGGATCCAATGGAACTATCAGAATTTGCAATTGAGGCCTCCTTGACCCAGATCCAATGGAAATATCAGAATTTACAATTGAGACCTCCTTGACCCAAACCTGAGAAAGCTCGTTAAAACTAGTTTCGGACTCGAAAACTCAAAATATTCTTAGAAGCTCTAAAAATTACAGCGAAATCATTTCTAGCGTTAGTTTGACTATCTGGAACTATTGAAATTTTCAAAATTTCAATTCGAGCTCCCAAACTCCAAATGTTGACCAAAGTCAAAATTTGGCTCCGGTAACAACTAAAATGCAAATTCTGACTTAAAATCTTCATGTAACTCCAAATTAAGTTCTACAAGTTCCCCTGGACCAGATTTGGCATACCGGAGCTGATGGAATCAACAAAAATCACAATTCGACAATTGAAACTCAAAATGGCCAGAAAACTCAAAATTTTCAACTTAAGCCTTTAAAAAACTCTTTCATTTGCAAAACTCAAGCTTATCACCATACTTTTGAAATCTGACTTTTAACATTAGTCAATAATGACTCAAGGCAACTTTTAAGAAGAGCAAAAATAGTAATTTGGGTGAAAATACCAAAAATGACCTTCAGGGTCATTACATCATCCATCACTAAAAAATCATGTTCGTCCTCGAACATAAGACAAAGGGAAGTGTCTCATTACTACCCGGATGCTGGAGCAGTAGCTAAATTAAGTATGTTGCCCTATTCACGAGTCATAGCTATTCAATTAAAAAAATTAAAAAAAATCAACATCAATAACATGTAACTCTTCGAAGAGAAAAATACCTCAACATCCACACCAACACTTGTTCCCTCATGCCAAACTTAAGAATTCTTGACCATCTAAGGAATTCTATATACCATGAGTACATAACCTCTATTTATCACTAAGTACCAACATAATCCAGCATGATAGTTTACGTTAACCACCATGTATGAAGCTATATACCATGAGTACATAACCTCCATTTATCACTAAGTACCAATATAATCCAGCATGATAGTTTACGTTAACCTCCATGTATGAAGTAGTATCCATCCAGTCTTAAGTTATCAATGACATATATGAACTCATAAGTCCTTTCTGTAATCCTTCTATGAGTCACCTATCATGATTGAGCAATCCAACTTAATATGAACTATCAAATTTTCACAGATCATTACTTGTCATTCCAACCCAAGCCAAATTTGCTAAAAAGAAGTTGATAGTATTTCATAGCCCGATGTTGAGTCAACCCACCTCACATTATCACAAAAAAAAAAATTCAAAGCAAAAATTCATACAATTTACAACTCTGAACTATGGGCCCATCTATGATGTCTAATCTTCTTCATCTTTCTTAACTTATATCTGTCATAAATGCTGTGAGGATGTCTGAATGTTTAACCCATACTCATGGCCCAATATTAGATGCTCAAATTTGTTTTTTAATGCCTAAAGCTTATGTACTCGCTCCTAACCCATTTATTGCTATTATCTCTTAGAAAAACTTACACAACAGATTGCCTTTCACTGTATACCAAACTACTCAAATGAACTTCATTTAGTCCCTTCACCGTCAAAAGTAACAGAATCCACAATCGAAGTCATGCTCCAAACCCCTTCAAAATGCTCAGTAACCAACATAACTAATCATCTTATTGTCTAACTAATTCGTACCTTGATAGAATCAACTATGGCAAATACAATGTACCATGAAATCCTGGATCCTAATTTCCACTATGCAATTGATTCTTTCTCTATCATGATTAACACACATCTTGAAGTTCTTTAGAGATTGCATATCCTACTCTTCACCAATTGTTTTCTCATATACCTTATCGTATCTATTATTTACAACCTAAGTTGTACTAGTTACTGAATCAAACACCATAAAGAAACTCATTCTCAACTCGAGCCAACCCCTGTAGACTTCTCTCACATACCATACCCAATAATTTATTAGCCCCACAGATAATATCTTGCCATATGTCGAACAAGGTAACTAAAGTCATGCCATACAATAAAAATGCTCTTATGATTAATATGGTAGACCAATTCCAAGTCATACCAGCAAAATTTACTACCTCTACCAATCATCTACATTCACTTACTCACTATCATTTCCATTTACATTAAGTGAACTTGTCAAGACCTTATTAGTCCATAAACTTGTTATCTCAATAACGACGGGCTCCTCTTGGCTCCATTTACATTTATACAAGTGAACTTGTCAAAATCCTATTAGTCCATAAACTTGCTATCTCAATAATGATGGGCTCCTCTTGGCTCCTAATGAAGTCACTAGTCCCTATAGAGATCTGTAGAATAAAATCCACACTTAAACATATTAATACTCATTCTAAGATTCACCACTACAACTTTCCTTATAATCAATTCCAAGCCCAAACATCCATAGTAACAACCAATTAATTCTTTCCAAATATAATGGTAATGTCGAACTCCACTATCCAAGTAAGTACAACAACCGATAACTCCTTAGTAACTAGTGTCTGCTCTCAATGATCAATGCGCCTGTCTTTGTATATTACTAGTACCACATTAGAAGTCTCACCAGATCCACCACTAGAATGCATCATATTCTTTAAGAAGTTCATGCTTGAATAGTTAATATTTTTGTCTCATTGTACCTTTCTCTAGCGATGTCCAAATTGGATCTGTAGATGACAAATATTTGAGCTGTCGAAAGTTATCCTCACACTTTTCCGACCACAAGAACAAAGTATTCTTCTAAGTGAGTCTGATCAATGGGGTTGTTATAGAAGAGAAGAATGAGTCACTTGTAATAACTATCTAGGCCCACTAACAACGAATATCATACCCCCAAACTCAGCCAAAACTCACATTTAAAATAAAACTTGGCACATAACCTCTCTTCTCTAAGCCGTTGAAGCACAACCGTCAAGCGTCGTTTATGATCCTCTTTGGCATTGGAGTGCTCCAATATATTATCGATGAAAACTAAAACAAGGAACCCAATTATAGTTGAAATATACGCTTCATCAACTCCCTAAATGCGACTAGGGCACTGGTTATCCCAAAGGACATCATAAGCGAATCATAGTGCTCACACCTCGACGAATAATTATCTTAGGAATGCTAGAAGTTCTGATGTGTAGCTGATGATGTTCGGATCTAAGATCAATTTTGAAAAAATATGATTGCAGCATGAAGCTAGTCAAAAGTCATCCATTATAGGAAGGGAATGCTTGTCCTTTACTGTTACTTTGTTCAACTATCTGTAATTAATACACATTCTCATAGGACTTATCATTTCTCTTTCAAACAAAACAGAGTACCCCCTGGAGATACACTTAGGCGTATAAACCCCTAACTCAAGAGATCTTGAAGTTGCTCCCGAAGTTCCTTCAATCTAACCACGTCGTCCAAAACCTCGCCCTAGACATGCCTCATCTAATTTCATCTACACCCAAGCTATTTCAAATTAAAGAAAAATCCAATGCTAACCACGCATCCATATCTTAAATCCATTACCCTAAGCTGGGTTAAATTTCAAACCATGCAATGTATCGAGACGCACAATAACTATGCATGATATGAATAAAAAGAACAAGAGGAAATTTCCTAATAGTCTCTGTAGCCTCCTAAGGATAAGTAACAGATGTCTCTACACCGATCCTTAAGACTCTACTCGACTGGGCTTGTACACATGTGAGACCTATGAACCTAAGGCCCTGATACCAAATTGTCATGACCCAAAATTCAGCGTGATGGCACTCACTTAACCCACCAAGGAGAGTCAGCCTAACACTTGCTAATTCAAACATAACAATGATTTCAGAAGATGAATTGACTAATATGATAGTTAATCATATGAATATCAAACTACAACCATCCCAAAGATGGGTGTTATATGTACAAGCCTCTAAATAAAGAATTCTTGAATAAAATACATGTCTTAGATGTCTAGTTCTCAAATAGAACATAACATAATATAGATTCCTTGTAGGTCTGCTGAAGACATAAACAGCTACCTTAAGAATAATTTGAAAGCTCAATCCTATAATAAAAAAAGTCTAACAAGAGGGATCGGGCTCGCCTCCTACAAAAATGTAGCAAGAGGTGAGTAACAAATACCACACGGTACCCAGCAAATGGAACTAGCTTAAAGTAAAATAATGAAGAACCAAGTACCTAACCCATAACCTTCATGAGACACTATCCAGAATTCTATGATCAAAGCCTATGATAATATAATTCTCATTATCCCACTTTCAAGTCATGAAGGAGAATTCTACAATTTATCAAGTTCTCGCTAATTCATCAAGTGTCAGTAAGTCATACCAAAACTAATCATGTAAAGACATAAACAAGTCAAATGACATAATGAATAACCAATTTCAATAGCACTCTAGATAATCATTACAAGCCAGAGCATTATGGGATGAAATGAATGCCGTGAGATGCAAATGATGCTATGCAATGTCAAATAAAAATGATGCATGTCTGTCCTAATGATACACATCCGCTGATCATAAGCATGCCTCAGTTAGAACCCATAGGTGCCACATATGAACCATATATCCATCAAAACTATTTTCCTTCAGCAATTTTCATTTCATATCTAGTCGGAACCATTTTCCTTCGGCTTTTCATTTCTTTTTTTTCACTAGCCAAAACCATTTTCCTTCGGCTTTGCATTTCTTTTCTTTTTCATGTCCACATAACACTTGTCACAAAGTCAATGCAAATGAGCATATTCACACAATAATGAGGAGACTTCTGAAGTTTTTCCTTTTCTATGACACTCCACTTTACCAAAATCTATTCAAATATAGCATCACAATTATATAATAAATTTAACACACAAAAATCAACTAATTCAGGTGAAAAGGGTAAAATGGTCTAAAATTTTTATCCCTGGAAAATACCATCGGAATCTAGAAATTTACACATGAAAATGTTCCTCAAGTCATAAGAAATTCAACGGTGAAAACCATTTAAAAAATGGAGCTAATATGAGGAAGAAATCGCATGTTAAAATTTTCAGAATATATTAAAAACGCAGCAGCAAGATCATAAATTTTACCTCAAACGATGCACCAAAATCAGTTTCTGAAGCTCCCACGTTGTTCTTCTTAGAAAATTATAGAACTTAGCCTTTTGAATCACTCAAATCAGATCAAAATTGAGAGAGAAAATGTTGATTGTAGTTTGGTATTAATATGATTAACTGTCGTATATGTCTATTCATCTTTTGAAATCATTGTTATATTTGAATTAGCAAGTGTTAGGCTGACTCACCTTGGTGGGTTAAGTGAGTGCCATCACACCTGAATTTCAGAGCACGAGTTTCGCGAGGGACAGGTCAT
>DF363774.1:0-18529 GCA_000787875.1 Solanum virginianum | reverse complement strand
GAATTTCAGATCGTGACACTTCAGCAGTTTTAAGGAAGGGTAATTTCATCTTTTTTTAATCATTTTAAATTAAAATCCTCGATAATTTGGGCTTAATTTAGACCCCTTAACAGTACCCTAAGTGTATTATTATTCAGTCTACACATAGAAACTTTGAGAGCATCAAGGAAGGGAGAAAAGTGAAGGTTCCGAGCGTGCGATTGAAGATTGTCAGAGAGTCAACCTCTCTTCGTAATTTCAGGTATGTGTGGCTACCTAAAGTGTTGGATCGATTTCATCCACACACCCTTTCATCTACATGATCAAACTGGAATATAGGAATTGAGTAGTGAGATCCCATAATCTTATTCTTCGAGTTACTTTTATTTATTGTTGAGTTTTCATGCATATTTATGAACGAATTGATGAGTTGCATGCTGGTTACATGAAGTTGGCATATTAATTTATGTTTGACATTATGAACCCTAAATTGCATCAACCTAGGTAATCATGTTGCATCGTCTAAATTGAGATTGTGAAGGCAAATGTCTAAATTGAATAAATTAAGCATTATTGGAGCATGATAAGCGTATTACCTGTCCTTATATATATAATAAGCATCTTACATGTTTTATGTGAAGAGAATGGTTGATTGGAAAGTAAATAACCATTTGAGTTAGAGTCATGAATGATTTAACGAGTCCTGATAACATGCATGATCGATGGTCTTGATTGGTTGAATTGTTGAGTGATTGGATGAAGTTTGATTGGAGTAAATATAAAGATTTGATTGAGTTGATTGACAAGAGTATATTTTAGTCTTAGGTGGAGTATTGAGCATCAACATGGGCTCGAGTAAGTAATAACTCTAACCCATACACTACATAATAGAATAGTTGTGCCGTTAATTCGGACGACTCTTGCCCAAAAAGATGTTCATTGATTGTGAATCCAAGATTGATTTAATCGTCCTTTACCTTGGCAAGTATTAGACCGGCATGGCAACAATGTCACTTTCGTTGTACATCCAGTGATGTATGCAAGATTTTTTCTAAGCGGTGTCACCATTTAAAGAATAAGAATAATTTAAGAGAAAAATAAATGAAACTTTTTCTTTAGAATACTGAAATTTATAAAAAAAATATTTTGAGATAGAATTAGTCTACTGATGCTTGAGCTGTTAAACTTGACTTTGTATGTTTGGAATCTTTTTTAGAAAAATATCGCTACATTATATTTAGACTAAGATCATATAATCTGCATAATTAGTATTTTAGAATAAAATAATATATGATTGTGGATAACTTAATAAATAATCCATAGTCAATTGGTCATATGTAAATCTAAAAATAAAATACATACATATATATATATATATAAATTTAAATATCAATTTAATGAATCCTAAATTTATTCATTGTAACAAGTAAATAGAAAAGAATAAAATTATTGTTATGAACAAATAAAAAACTTCAAGCACACACAAAAAAAGAATAAAACGAAAATACTAACATGGAGATTGAAGATTTGAGATGGTGAATGATGAAGATTGATGAACAAGAAGTGTTTATTTTTTTTGAAGAAACTTACAAGTTACAAATATATAAATATAAGGACTCTAACAATATATTACCACATATAGTTTTCTCTCTCTAGCGAAAACCCTAAAAACACTAAAACCTTGTGGCGGCTGTTATGGCTGCTACCACCGTCTGTGGGACTAGCCTACCAGAGGAATTTCCACCATTGTTACAAAACCCAAAAACCCTCAAACTATGGATCTAGCGTTAGCTTCCTTTGCTAGCCTTATGAAGCCTAAAGTTTGCCAACCTACAATTGCCACTGTGCCAATTAAACCTGTCATTGTGCTTCATGGAGAACCTAACATCACGTAGAAATCGTCGGAAGTAAGATCACTAATTGTCAAGGAGAATCTGCAATACACTATTATTGGCAAATTTTCATATGGCAGACCTGATATCAAGGAGTTACGAATACAAATCCCTGGCCAATGCAGGGTCAAGAGTGAATAAACCACTGGAGTGTTGGATACGAGGCATATTTTGATTAGACTATCAAGTCTGGAGGATTATGTGCATTTGTTGTCAACCACAACTTTTCATGTCCAAGTAAAGGAACGATACTTGCAGATGAGAACTCTAAAGTGGGATACTTGGTTTGAACCGGATATGGAAACCACCATTAGAGTAGCAAGGATCTCGTTTCCAGATCTACCGCCTAATTTCTTCGCCAATGAGGCTATTTTTTTCAATTGCTGCAGCAATTGGAGAGCCTCTAACAGTAGATTTAGTGACAAAGAACCAAACCAGGCCAAGTTGTGCAAAGGTGAAGGTGGAGGTGGACTTAACTGCAAAGTTACCACAAAGGGTAAGAATTACAGAGGAAGATGAGCATATGGGGGAATGCAAATCTAAATGGATTAAGGTATAGTATGACCATATGTCGAAATATTGTAAGGAATGTTGTCTACAAGGTCATGATTATTATAATTGTTAGACCCTTCATCCAGAATTATATGATACAAAAAAGGAGGGCGAGGATAAAGAAGAGGGGGAAACAGCTGATAAGAACCCAAAAAGCAAAGAGGTGAAGGATGATAAGAGCAAACTGGATACTAAGCAGAATATGCAGGAGTGGTTGGTAAGAAGTAAGAACAAATATGCTGGTTACATGAAGTTGGCATATTAATTTATGTTTGACATTATGAACCCTAAATTGCATCAACCTAGGTAATCATGTTGCATCGTCTAAATTGAGATTGTGAAGGCAAATGTCTAAATCAAAAGGGACAAATATGAGTATATAATAGGGGAAGTGGACATTCAAGATGAAAACCCTTACAATGCTTTGAGGGAGGAAGAAAGAGCAAAGGGCACACTAGAAAAATAGGAAAGACCAATGAGTACAAAAGAGTGGGTGAATAACTCATTTTGTAAACAACTAGAACAAGTAGAGCAAACAAACACAACCCAGCAAGGAGAGGGGAAGGTAATCTAAGAGAAAGAAAGAAAATATTCAGAAGAGACAACTCTGTAGCAAGATCAGTCTAACATGGGTAATAATGACAGGTGGAAAGATACACATAAAACTAATGGGGAGAAAGCACTGGTGGTTTACATGGGGAATAATGAAGAGGTGACCCCATTGGCGATATAGGATACAAGTTTTCTAATAAACAATAAAGATGTCACAGCAATACTAGACCAAAAGGATGTATCAAGTGATAAAGTAGATATGTCGCAAGCCATCACTAAAGTTGGGATACAAGGTGATTTATCACCTAAACAGTCGGGGAAGATGAAAGAAAAATACAACAAACCAAAAAAATTGATATCGAGGAGGGGGGGGGGGGGAAATGCAACTGGTGGCTGATAAATTAAGAAGGTATGAAGAGGTGTCATGCCAAAAGGTAAACAAAGAAAAGAGTGCAATCTATATGCACCATAGTGTGGCAATCAAAGAGGATGATTGTTAAAAATCCCAAATACCTATGAAAGTGCTAATATAGAATATCAGGTCAGTAAACACTCAAAAAGCGTTTACTAGACTGATAAACTTACAGAGGAGGTATCAATTTTATTTTATGGGCTTAATGGAACCATTTTGGGTTAGAAGTGAACTGGAGTCCTTTAAAGTGAGACTAGGCCTCAATTATGCCATGGCTAATGTTAATGGAGAGATCTGGGCATTTGTTTATAAGACGATGGAAGTTGAGGTTATAAATGGAAGTTGGGGTTATAAATGATGAAGAACAATTGTTAACTTTGCACTTGTTCAATCAAGGGTTGGATTTGGATGTCTCTGTGTCTCTAGTTTATGCAAAATGTACTTAGAGGGAAAGGCTTCTATTGTGGGAATCCTTATATAATCTGGCAGAAGTCACAAACACCCTTTGGATTGTGGGAGGGGATTTTAATGTGATTTGTAAGGAAGAAGAAAAGCTGGGGGAAGACCAGTTACAAATACAGAAGTTAAATATTTTAATCATTGTTGAGAGGTATGTAATATAAATGATATGGGTTTTAAAGGTATCAAATACACCTAGTGGAATAGTAAAACTGATGATTAGTGTATCTTTGAAAGGTTGGACAAAATTGTTTGTAATAGTAGGATGCAAGAGTTATTTTCGGTGTTGGAAATGGAACATTTATTGAGGGAGGGCTCAGATCATGCTTCGCTATTGCTTCATGTGGATACAGTCCAGGAAAACATTGTGAAACCATTTAGGTTTCTGAATTTTTGGACTAAAGAGAAGTCTTTTAGGGAAGTGATAAGCAATAAGTGGTCTGCAGAGTTTGAAGGGAACCCTTTCCATGTATTTCACCATAAATTGAAGAAAGTTAAGAAGGCCCTTACATGCTAGAGTAAAGAAACTTTAGGTAATATTTTTCAGGAGATCATGATGCTGAAGGAGGTTACCAAGGTGCGGGAAACTCAATTTGAATTAAACCCTACACAATTGAATAGATCAAAACTCCATCAAGCTCAAGCAGAGTTGAGGCCGAGAGGTGGAGTTTTGGAAGCACAAGGCGGGAATGGAATGGTTTAAGGATGGCAAAAGAAACACGAAATTGTTTCATACTATGGTTAGGGGTAGAAGATCCAGGCTAAGAGTTAAAAGGATACAAGATGAGGAAGGCTCATGGCTAGAACAACAGGATGAAATAGCTACAGCGGCGGAGAACTTTTATGCTCAACAATTTACTACTCAGAGAGAATGTGAGGACTATAGTATGCTGAATGAGTTACCAAGAGTGGTGACTGAGGATATAAATGATGAACTGACAAAAACTCCATTGTTGGAGGAAGTAAGAGGTGCAGTTATGAGCCTTAATAGAAATAGTGTTGAAGGAAGTAAGAAGTGCAGTTATGAGCCTTAACAGAAATAGTGTTACGCGTCCTGATGGTATGACAAGAGCTTTTTTCCAAGATGCATAGTAGATAATCAAGGAAGATATGCATAATATGGTTAGAGTCTTCTTTGCAGGGGAGGAACTGCCAAGGTTCATTACACATACAAACCTTGTTCTCTTTCCGAAAAAGCTGGAGGTTAATACTTTTTTCAGATTTAAGGCCCATATCATTAAGCAATTTTGTGAAAGATCTTCTCAAGAATTATTCACTAAAGGCTTAAAGGAATATTAACAATGATTATCTTTCCAGAACAAGCAGGTTTTCTTAAAGATAAAAGTATTACGAAAAATATTCTTATGGTGTAAGAAATCATCACTGAAATAAGAAAAGGGGGGAAGATTTCTAACTTGGTGACTGAACTGGACATGATGACGGCCTATGATAGAGTTGAATAGATATATCTATTAAGGCCCTGCTAAAGATTGGTTTTGGGGAAAGACTCATAGATATGGTTTTTAGACTTCTCAGTAACAACTGGTTCTCCGTCCTTATTAATGGACAACCTAAAGGTTTTTTTAAGTCTACCAGAGGGCTTAAGCAGGGAGATCCTTTATCTTCGACAC
The DNA here is from genome assembly GCA_000787875.1 of Solanum virginianum. Lineage (NCBI taxonomy): Eukaryota > Viridiplantae > Streptophyta > Magnoliopsida > Solanales > Solanaceae > Solanum > Solanum virginianum. Next base: position 13,052 of record DF363774.1, on the reverse strand, counting down.
TTTTCATTATTGCAGCAGAGCTCATGTCAAGGGCATTGAACAGTTTGCTTGAAAAACAGGAATTTAAAGCATTTGGGATGCCTAGAGACAATCCAAGACTGAATCACTTGGCCTTTATGGATGATATGATAATTTTGTGCAAGGTAGAGGTGAAAACAATGCAACTGGTGGCTGATAAATTAAGAAGGTATGAAGAGGTGTCATGCCAAAAGGTAAACAAAGAAAAGAGTGCAATCTATATGCACCATAGTGTGAGTCAAGGAGAAGCAGTAGTGCCTGAGGTTGCTTTGGAGATTTTGAGGAAAGAGTTTTCGTTTACATTTTGGGTTGCCCAATATTCTACAAAAGGAAACAGAAATTATACTACAGGCAGTTAACTTAGAGAGGGAGAGCAGTCTTAATTAAACATATGCTTCAGAACATTCCCATTCATTGTTTATTAGTCATGAACCCCTCAAAAGGGGTGCTCAATCATATTCAGAGGATGATGGCTCAATTCTTCTAGAGCAACAATATAGGGGGTAAAGGAAGACATAGGACCAGGTGGAGTACTCTGTGCCTCCCTGATATTGAAGGAGGATTAGGTTTTCGTAAGATGAAAGATATTTCAGACGTACTTTTCTATAAGTTATGGTGGAATTTTAGGACAAAGGAGGCTATGTGGAGTAAGTTTATAAAAAATAAGTATTACAAGAGGGAAGATGCAAATGAAGTAATGTGGAAACTAGGTGAGTCTCAAGTATGGAAGAAAATGCTAAGGGCTAGGGATTTAATAGAACATCAAATCCTATAGAAGGTGAGAAGGGGCAATAGGCCTGGGAGATCTGTATAACTTGATATATGATGAAAATACAACTATTGAGTGAAAGATCATACAAGGAATGTAAAAGGGGATAGGAAGATACTGAGTGAATTATTCCCTCAGAAGATAGTGGATCACATCAGTACAAGTATAATTCCTCCTAAACTTGACAAGGGTAATGATAAACCATGTTGGATGCTAGATACTAATGGTGTTTTTACTGTTAAATCGGCATGGCAATACATTAGGCATATGGAGGATAAAAGCAGAGTCTTTAGATAGATTTAGACAAGAGGGGTGCCTTTTAAAATATCTTTTTTGATGTGGAGAATGTGGAAGCATAAAATTCCTGTGGATGATGTGGTGAGAAGGTGAGGAGTGCAAGGACCATCTAGAAGATGGCGCTATGATAATGATAAGGCATAGAAAACACTTTCTCATGTGTTCCTGAAATCTTTTATTGCCAACAAAACCTGGTCCTACTTTTGTTATTTTGCAGGTTTTAATATGAATAGACTGCTACTCAGGGAAGTCATTATGCTATGGTGGGGAACAAAATGCAGGAAGGACATTAGGCCATACTTTAAAGCAATACCAAGTTTCATTGTATAGAAATTGTGGAAGAGAAGAAAAAAGGGGAAGCATGAAGGGAAGACAATAACTCTAGATAGAGTTATTCATAAAGTTACTAGGCATCTAATGATGATGATATAGGTGAGAAGACTAGGCCCCCAACAGGCAAATAGTTGGCCAGAAATCCTTAGGCAGTTGGAAGAATATAGGCCAAGACTGAAAATTACAAGGGTGGAATGGAAAACCCCTCATATGGACTGGGTCAAATATAATATAGATGAAGCTTCAAGGGGTAATCTAGGAGAAGCTCTTACAGTTTTTGCCTAAGGGACTACATGGGTGATATCCTATATGCAGAATGCAAAATCATTGAGGAAACATCAAACATAATTGCAGAGGCCAAAGCAATCTTAGAAGCATGTAAGTATTACAGAGAAGAAGAAATTAATCAGGTGATGATAGAAACAGATTCATTGCTACTGTACAAAGTAATAACAGGAATTTGAAAAATACCATGCAAAATCACAAACAAGGTGCAGGAAATCAGAGAATGCATGCAAACAAAGGCACATATTTTTAGCATATTTTCAGAGAAGGAAATCAGATAGTAGACTTCCTAGCAAACAAAGCATTAAATGCAGGAAATGCAACATTTACAGATTTCAGAAGCACGGAAGCTGAAGCCAGGAAGATAGTTAACACTAATAAGTTACAAAACCCATATTTAAGAGTATCACCTAGCAAGGGATGAGGGATAGGCAGGATAGTAGAGTTTGTCATAGTTACAACATTTACAAGGTCAACATCAACCACAAAAGAAATAACAAGCTACCTAACCCTAACACTTTTAGCCAACAAAAAGGACTCAACAAAATGAGCTGGTGCACTTGGAGGAGGAACAACACTTGTGATATATGGTGGAATGAAGCTACCCCTGCACTTCACTTTGGCATCACCTGGAACAGGAAAGGAGGTAAGTTGACTGAAAACAAAGATCAGATAGAGGAAAGTCAGGAGAAGAGCTTACCCAATGGAGTTTTCCATACAAATATAGAGGTCTAGCAGCAAAACATGATGAAGTAGCTCATAGTGTGTGAGAATGCAACTGAAATTAGTAGAGAAGGATACAATGATGAAGAAATCATAACTGGAAAAGCAGAAAGGTCAGAAATGGAAAAACCAAAGGTCAATCTACGAAGGGGGAAATTAAAGGTGCAGAATTTACCTTTAATAGCTAAAAAAATGTGCAAGAAGACGAAGCAGGAAAGGTGAAGAGAGGAAAAATGGAAAGATAGGATTAGGAAATCCTTCATCTGATAAGTGTAACTTTATAGCCGGCATATTTGGGCTTGGACCAGTTTTGGGCCAAGCCAAATGTTTCGTGTTTTCTGGATTGGGGTTGGGCCCAATGTGTTTTGTACTATTTTCTACTCATTAATAACAACATAGTTAATTAAAAAAAAGATATATTTATTTTTATCTAACTATAATTCTTTGTCATATCTAACTATAATTCTAATTGATAAAGGATTCAAAGATTTTTATTTCAATTCTAATTTTCTAAAATAAAAAAAAATATATTGATTTTGAATGATATAAGTGGACTTATAAGTTTTTAATGGTTAAGAAGAGAAAAAAAAGGTCTAGGAAAGGGAAAAAAATGAAGTGCTGCAAAGGGGAATCGAACCCGGGACGTCCAGGTCTCCAGTAGAGGGGAAAAAAGAAAATGTTGCTGAGGGGATTTGAACACGGGGTGTGGAGCTGCCTCCCGTGCCTCAAACCAGCCGAGTTGCATGTACTATTATATTAAGGATTGTCCTTTTAACTCTTATATAGTCAGTATATAATATATGTATACTCAATAAAAAAATTTGATGAAGCCGTGTCACGTGACACCCCTTCCGTACAGGTAAATCCCTCCTGTGTACATTACCAAACTAAAGGTGGTAGAATTATTGTCGGTTAAGAAAACTCTCAAGCAACGCATGATGGGATGTGAAATGTTAAATGTTTTAAATGAGTTGCATAACACTAAGTCTATTTTCAAAGCATGATTTTATTCTTAAATTGCATGTTTACTGAGTTGAGTTTTGAATTGTGGAGTTGATTGCCGCTGATTTGTATTTGAGCCTTACTTGTTTCTTTAGCCATTTTAATACCAGTATATTTTATGTATTGACGTTCATTTGGGCCTACATTGTTAATGATGCACATACAAGTGATAGAGACCTTTAGCAAGCGCATTGTTGAAGTCCAGACTCTTGTTTCTAGATTTGGTGAGCCCTCCTTACTATTTGGAGGAGCCTTTTTCTTTCTTTTACTGAGTATTATTTTTAGTCCTTTTGAGGTACTCCGAGACTTGTCTTGACACCTTCTAGATGAGGATAGAGGCTTCATAGACATCGAGTAGAGATAGTCGATTGTTATTTATTTTTTAACTCTTGTTTATTGAAAACTATTATTGAAAGAGACTTAGTTATTTATTTAAATTGATGTATTTCTTGTGTATTCTTCCGTTGTTGAGTATGATGTGATAATGAGGCCAGGTGGTTCTCTTGTGGAATCAGCAATGATTCTTCAAGTGCCGATCACGCCAAGGATACCCTCCCAGGGTGTGACATTGTGTTTCTAATCTAATCTTCACCATGCTTTCAAAAAGTACTCTAATTTTCTTAGGAAAAATTCATGAAATTTTCGTACATTTAATTTTTTTTGTACAATTATTTTCTTTTGTTATTTTTTTTAAAAAAATAAAGGTAGATTTAGGCTAAATAAAGCGAATTAAATACTTTCATTTCGGCCACCCTACGTATGCAAAAATTAAATAAAATATTCTTTTCAAATAAACATTCAAAGTGCTTTGATAGTTGAAAAGAAGAAATGACAAGAGCTAAGAAAAAAATACTATGTTTAAACAAAATTTCTTGTTGCCAAAATTTATCAACTTGACAGTAGCTTTTGATCGATATTTGTTCTTCTTGCTTCACCTCATAATATGAAATTCTTAACCTTACCCCTTTAGTTATTTTCATACGACTAATATTTGATCAGTCAAAAAATTGAGGAAATGTTACTCATGTAATTGCATTTTATAGCGTTGATTTCAGAAAAGATCAAGATAGTAGCATAGTTTATGTTGATGATTCTTGAAAATAATAAATGACATTATATTGACAAGGTCTTGATTCCATAACCTCATTCATCTTTGTAACTGAACTTTTTTCAGCTAATATATATTGCACAAGATTTGATTGTGTGAAAAAGTGAGATAGTAAATGTATATTATATTTATATTCATAAATAGTGGTATTCATAATTTAATTTAATTATAAAGAGTCTTTTCAAATTCTACAAGTAAGTTATGCATGCATATATAAAGTTATAACTGTAAATTGATCATTACGTATTTATTATTATAATTGAACTGTTATGTGAGTACTTTGTAGAATGAGGTAATTAAATAGAAGAAAAATAAGAAGAGAGAAATGATAAAAATTTGAGCAAAAATAAATGAGAAGACAATTAATTCACCCTATATAAACTAAGAAAAAGCAAAGAGAAAATCATCACAAAACTTGTAATAAAATTCTGCATTAATACAATAATGAATTAATAAAATAAAGAAGAGATAATGGAAAGGTCATTAGTCTAACATTCAACTCTCATACATAGAGTTAAACGTAGGATCACAGTCATAATATTAGTTGAGTAGCGTATTAATTTTTGACTTTAAATCTTTTCACTTTTAGTATTAAGAATAATAATATGGTATAATTATTACTAACATTTTTTCTCAAAAAAATTATTACTAATATTTAATGTATTAAATATTTTAATTTTATACGAGGGCAAAATAGTAATATATATATGCACGATAATATGATATATGATTTAAATTTATATGTCAATCTATTTTCAGCTTTCTTCTTATGAATCTAGTTTAGAATTATTTCTTATGAAAATATTTCTAAAAAGGTCTTATACATGAAAAGAAAACAACACTTTTTGAGGGAAAAGAAAAAAAAAGGATTCACGCTTAACTGCATGAAACAATAAGGACAAGTTCCAAATCTTAATGTGAGATTTCATCCACAAGTAGTTATACCACTAAGGCTAACTGATCTGCTACACTATAGATATAATAATAATAATAATAATGCAAATTAGAGTTTGCAAATTTGATAACTTCTAATATGTTAAACGTGTGTTTAAGAGTGCCGCAAGATAGCAGAAGTTGTTTTATTTTAAATGATTCCAATAATTGTTGGTAGGTTTTAGGAGTTCATGATTTTTTGTTATTAGTGCCTAAAATTTAGTAGCTAGACATTTTATTGTTTCTTTCTTTTGATTATAAATAGGAAAAGGTTGAATAAAAGAAATATAGTATTTTTCAACCAAGACTCTATTTTCTTCTGCTTCTTGTTTTCCTTTGTTAGTCAGATTATTTTTTTGTTCCAATGATTATTCAATAACAATTGATATCTGAGCAATCTTCTTGAGGGATTTGTGAGATTAATAGGGTGCACCAATAGAAGGAGAATCCTCTTTTTCAGTAATAGCACCACTAATCTTTAATGGAGACAATGATCATATGTGAGTAGTGCATATGAAGACCTACCTAGTTAGAAGTATTGGATCTATGAGAAGCTATTGAAGAAGACTATGAAATTCATCCACTTCCAGCAAACCCTATCGTTGCACAAATAAAATCACAGAAGGCGAAGAAAACGAAGAAATCAAAGGCAAAAGCATGTCTGTTTGCAACTGTATCTCTCATGATACTTCATCAAATAGTGTCCTTAAAGACAACAAAAATGATATGGAATTACCTCAAAACAGAGTACGTAGGTGATGAGAGAATTCGTGGGATGCAAGTACTGAACCTAGTACGTGACTTTGAGCTACAAAAGATGAAGGAGACTGAAACCATAAAGAAGTGCTCAGACCGATTGATCAATACAACTAATTGTGTCAGATTGCTAAGTTCAAATCTATCATATACAAGAATTATTGAAAAAAATTCTTGTAACAGTGCCTGAAAAAATTGAAGCCACCATTACTACCTAAGAAAATACTAAGGACCTGTTCAAAATTACACTAAAAGAGCTTTTGAATGCCTTTCAAGCACAAGACCAGAGACATGTAATGAGACAAAATGGAGCAGTAGAAGGAGCCTTTTCGGCAAAGCATCAAGACAACAAGTATAAAAAGAAGAAAAACTTCAAAAATTAGTCAAAAAATGAAAAGAGTTCTTTTAGCAATAATCAGAAAGGTAAAGGAGAAGGCCCAAAAAAGACTTATCCACCCTATAAACACGGTAAGAAGAAAGGTCATCCAGCTTTCAAATGTTAGAGGAGACCAAACGCTAAGTGCACCAAGTGAAATCAACTTGGTCATGAAGCAGTGATCTACAGAGTCAAGCCTCAACAATAAAAGAAAGATGCAAAAGTTATTGATCACGAGTAGAAAGACAAGTTGTTTGTAGTAATCTGTTTTTTCAAGCAAAGAATCATGCGAAAGTTGGTTCATCGATATTGAATGCACCAATCATATGACTTACGATAAGGAGCTATTTAAGGAGTTAAATTCCATAGAGATTGAAAAAAGTGAGAATTGGCAATGGTATGCACTTGGCTATAAAAGGAAAAGGAACCATAGCCATTTCAATTTACTCAGGTATAAAACTTATTCATGGTGTTCTTTTTGTACCAAAATTGATCAAAATCTTTTAAGTGTTGGTCAATTAATGGAGAAAGGTTTCAAGAAGTGTTTTGAAGATAAACAATGTTTGACTAAAGATGTTGATGATAAGAAGATATTTAAAGTTAAAATGAAGGGAAAGATCTTCTCTCTTAATCCAATGGAGGAGGAGCAGTTGTCAATTCTATCGTGGCTACGATCACAAAAAAATGACATAAACAACTTGGGCACTATCATTATAATTGTTTGCTGTAGATGCATAGGCTAAACATGGTGAAGAACTTACCAGACTTGCAAGAACATTCTCAGAATTGTTAAGCATGTCAACATGGAAAGCTAACTAGGAAACTATTTCCTAAAGTAGCTTAGAGAGCTTCAAGAAAGCAACAATTGATACACACAGACATTTCAGGGCTTAAAAAAACACCCTCCTTGAATGGCAGTTGATACTATGCAACATTCATCGATCACTTCACTAGAATGTGTTGCATATTCTTTCTAAGTACAAGTCAAAAGTAGCAAGAGTTTTCTGGAGTTTCAAGGCTCGTGTTGAGAATGAAAGTGACTGTAAAATTCAAACACTCAGATTTGATAATGGCAAAGAATTTACATTAAAGGAATTTAATCATTTTTGTGAGAAAGCAGGAATTGAACATCAGCTAATTGCTCCTATACTCCTCAACCAAATGGAGTAGTTGAAAGGAGAAATAGGTTTATATTGGAGATGACTCGTTGTATGTTATATGAGAAGAACTTACCAAAGAAGTTCTGGACAGAAGCAACAAATACAACATTCTTTTTTTTGCAAAATTAGCTTCCAACAAGAGTTGTGAAAATTCGGACGTCATTTGAAGCCTAATATGGACACAAAACATCCTTCACTTTGTTAAAATTTTTGGTTGTTTGTGTTCCACCCGTGTTCCACAATTAAATTAAGATAAGCTGAATAAAAGGGTATTGTTAGGAATTTTCATTGAGTACAACACAACCTCCAAAGCTTACAAAATTTTCCAACTACAAACTAGAAAAATTGTCATAAGCAGAAATATGCATTTCATGGAAGATGAAGAATGGAGCTGGGATGAGACAAAGAACGTGCAACAATAGCAAAATGATCAAAGGCACACTATTTTGCACTTAGGAGAACAAAATGATGAAGAATGACAGAATTAGATGTTGATAATGTACCTGTCAGAGTCACCAGATTGCTATATGGTATTATTAAAGATGTAATATTTTTGTATGTGAACCTTCAGATTTTAAAGAAGCCAACACCAATCAAAATTGGAGTGCTGCAATAAAGGAAGAGCTATCCATGATTGAGAAAAATAAAACATGGGAGTTGGTTGAATGACCCCAAAACAGAAACGTGATTGGAGTCAAGTGGGTGTACAGAACCAAGCTTAATGCACATAGCTTAATCAACAAGCATAAAGCTAGGCTCGTAGTCAAAGAATACACTCAAATATTTGGAGTGGACTACTCAGACACTTTTCCACCTGTAGCAAGACTTGAAACTATCAGGCTCTTGGTCGCTATTGCAACCCAAATGAATTGAAAAATGTACCAATTAGATGTCAAATTAGCATTTCTTATCGGCTTACTTCAAGAGGAAATATATGTAGAGCAACCTGAAGGTTTTGTTATGAAAGCCAAGGAAAATTATGTCTATCAGCTAAATAAGGCACTTTATGGTCTTAAACAAACACCAAGAGCTTGGTATAGTCGAATGTATGACCATTTAAGAAGCATAGGCTTTGAAAAAAGTCTGTCTGAATTTACTCTTTTTGTCAAGCAGTCTGTTATTGATATTCTCATTGTCTCACTTTATGTGGATGATATTTTAGTGATTGGAAGCAGCACAAGGCTCATCGATAATTTCAAGCAAGCTATGAAGCAAGCCTTTGAGATAATTGATCTCGATTTAATGACATTTTTCCTCGGAATGAAGATAAAGCATGATTCAAATAAAGTCTTCATTTGCCAGAAACAATATGCTAAGAATATTCTTAAGAAATTTCACATTAAAGATTGTAAAGAAATGCATACTCCCATGAATCAAAAAGAGAAGCTGTGCAAAGAGGATAGAGCTGAAAAAGTAGATAAATCTCATTTCAGGGGTCTGATTGGGTGCCTAATGTACCTTACAACAACAAAATTAGACATTTTAAATGTTATAAGTATTCTTTCACGATTTATACATCGTGCAAGTGAATTGGATTTGAAAGCAGCCAAAAGAGTGGCCAAATACAACAAAGGCAGAATCAATTATTATGTTATGTTCAAGAAAAACAAGGAGTTTAATTTGCGAGGATTTTCTGATAGTGATTGGGTAGGATCCTTAAAAGACATAAAAAGCACTTCTAGATACTGTTTTAGTCTTGGATCAGGTATGTTCTCTTGGAGTTCAAAAAAGCAGGAGATAGTAGCTCAATCTACTGCTGAAGCAGAATTTATTGTTGCAACTGCTGCAGTGAATCAAGCACTCTAGTTGAGAAAAATATTAAGTGATCTTCAATTTGAGCAAAATGAAGATACACAGATTTTGATTGATAATCAAGCAGCAATAGCTATTTCTCATAATTCGATTTTTCATGATAGAAGCAAACACTTCAACATTAAGTCATTCTTCTTAAGGAAAGTGCAGAAGAATGGTTCTGTTAAGTTAGTTTACTTCAAGACTAATGATGAAGTTGTAGATGTGTTTATCAAACTGCTACTAGCAAGCAAGTTCGAGATTTTTAGAGAGAAACTTGGAGTTTGCAGCATCTAAACAAGGAGGAGCGTTCAATATGTATTTAAGAGTGCCTCAAGATAGCAAAGGTTGTTTTACTTTGAATAATTCCAATAATTGTTGCTAGCTTTTAGGAGTCCATGAGTTTCTATTATTAGTGCCTAAAAGTTAGTAGCTAGATGTTTTATTGTTTCTTTCTTTTGATTATAAATATAAACTAATTTAGTTTACGTGTTTTACACGTGTGTACTATGTCAATTAATAAAAAATGTATAAAAATCAATAAATTATTACATGTGTAACTTATATCATTTTGCACACAACTATAAATAATTATGTAAATATTGTTATATCATATCATCAAGTTTATAAATACATCATTTTTATATTCCTATCACATGATGCAAATCAACTTTATTTTATTTAATAATAATAGTAGACAAAATAATAAATGTACTTCTAATTCTATATATGCCCTTTTTTTCTCATCTAGTATCCACATTAGAGTTCCAACCAAAATTTGAATCACACAGCATAACACCTGTTTAGGGGTAAAGCTATCAGCAAGATTTTCTCCATACTCAGAGCTCGAACCCGAATTAAAATTATTTAATCATTAAATTTAAAATTTATCAATATTTATTAAATATTTATTTTATACTTAATGAGATAACTCAATATTATTTAATTATATTACTAAAAATAAATTTATGAATAACTATTGACTCAAACATTACACCATCAATAATTGAGCAAATTTATAAAGAGTCTCAAGCAAAAGGATAAAAAGTACACCCTTTCATTCAATCGAAAATTAACATGCATGTGTCTAATCAATAGAAATGGTTAATCTATCTATACTTATATGCTATAGCGCAAAGACCGTTAAAAATAATATTTAAATTGTTTGCCCCTCATTAAAAAATTATGCTTTTAGAGAAATTGTCTTCTCGTTATTTTTCTTAATTTATTATTTTCTCTTTTATCTAATTAGTTTCAAAATTTACTTTTTAAATTAAAATTTCTTTATATTTAGAATTCACTCTTAATTGATTTAGGACTATTCTATATAATTAATTGTTTAGACTATGAAGGAAAGAAAAGAAAAAAATGTTGTTATTTTTACAATTTAAAATTAGTTAAAATTTTGACTATCAAATATTTTGTTAAGAAAATTATGTAATATAACAAATTTAAAAAGAAAAAGAATTCAGTTTTATTACGACCAAGCTAATAATATTTATTTAATTTTCTTTACATGAATATTGTATTTATTTAATAGCAAATATTATTTATATATAATTTTTAAATTGAAACAATACAAAAATCACAAGTCCAACGCACGCTAGTAAATAGAAAAAGGCTGAATAAAAGAAATATAGTCCTTTTCAATCAAGACTCCTTATTCTCTTCTGCTTCCTATTTTACTTTCTGTTCCAACGGTTAGACAACATGGTGATTGTAAACTAGAATGGAAGCAGTGGGGAGATGAAGTCTTGTCAAACAAAACTGACTGAGGTGAAATGTTGTTGCTTACACCAAGTCCAGTAATTAATTTAATTCAAAGTAACAAATATATAAGCAAGTCAAATCTTAACTAGCTGGTATCACATAAAATAAAATTGAAGAAAAGAATGGAAACTTGAAGTACTCACTGTTTACAGCAGGTAGGATGGTGCTCTCACTAGTATATACACGGAAATAATATGAAGAGGTCAGAGCCAATTCCTGTTATCTCGAGTGTTTTCAAGTGATGCCTAATGGCAATTGCTAAGAGTTGATTGTCTCCATGTAATGACCCTGAAGGTCATTTTTGGTATTTTCAGTCAAATTACTATTTTAGAATGCCGAATCTGGTCCAGGGGAACTTGTATAACTTAATTTGGAGTTAAAATGAAGATTTTAGGTCAGAAGTTGCATTTTAGTTGTTATCGGAGCCAAAGTTTGACTTTGGTCAACATTTGGGGTTCGGGAGCTCGAATTGAAATTCTAAAAATTTGAATAGTTCCAGATAGTCAAACAAATGCTAGAAATGGTTTCGCTACAATTTTTAGAGCTTCTAAGAATATTTTGAGTTTTCGAGTCCGAAACTAGTTTAAACGAGCTTTCTCATATTTTGGGACAAGGAGGCCTCAATTTTGAGTTCTGACAATTTCGTTGGATTCAAAACATCGATTTTGGTCTAGGTCAATTGCAAATTCTGATATTTCCATTGGATCCGAAACGTCGATAGGAGGATCTTTCATTCAGTTCCCAGAGATTTCGTGTGTTTTTGACCTATCGGTAGATTTCGATATAGGGAAGTGGGACCCACATTGGCATAAAACGATCTCCGTCAGAAATTTTGACTACACCATTGAGTCTAGAATACTGTTTTCGATAAGATTTCATATATGGATTATATTTTTTCAACTTTGGATGAGGTTGGAACATCGAATTTAAGTTCGAGTGGTTGCTGAAAATGCTGAAACGAGCGGGTGACGTGGCCCAGCAAGGTTCTGCCATGTGTCAGACCCAATTTCAAACCCTAAAAGTTGCAGATTTATATAGGATTATGCAGGTTTTTTTCAAACTTCAACCAACGTTTTCTCTCTCAATTTTGATTCGATTTGAGTGATTCAAAAGACTAAGTTGTACAATTTTCTGAGAAGAACAATGTGGGAGCTTCAGAAACTGATTTTGATGCATCGTTTGAGGTAAAACTCATGATCTTGCTGCTATATTTTTAATATATTCTGAAAACTTTGATATGCAATTTCTTCCTCATATTAGTTCCATTTTTTAAACGGTTTTCGCCGTTGAATTCCTTATGACTTGGGAAACATTTTCATGTATAAATTTTTAGATTCCAATGATATTTTTTGGTGATAAAAGTTTTGGACCGTTTTACCCTTTTCACTTGAATTAGTTGATTTTTGTATCGTTAGATTTATTATATAATTACGATGCTATATTTGAATAAATTTTGGTAAATTGAAGTGTCATAGAAAGGAAAAAGCTTCGAAAGTGACGTGATTCGAGACTTTATATAAGGCAAGTGGATTTCTAACCTTTTGTTAAATATGTTGAACCTCGTATGCTCCAATGTGTATACGATTGAGTATTTTGGGATAGAGATAAATTTATGTAGGCTTTGATTGAAATATGTTGAATTGGGTAATTATCCTATGGTGATATTTGACTTGTGAATTAATGATGGAGATTTATTATATGTGAAAATAGTGATTATTTGTTATTGATATC
>DF363775.1:24027-38109 GCA_000787875.1 Solanum virginianum | reverse complement strand
CTCTCTACTTCTATGAGGTAGTGGTAAGGTCTGCGTACATTCTACCCTCCCCAGACCCCACTTGTGGGATTTCACTGGGTATGTTGTTGTTGTTGTACCTTGTTTCCAGCCAATTGCTATTTAGCCTGTTCAGAAAAATGAAGAAACCTAGACCTAAGGGAAGCAATATTCTGGACACAGCTTTGAAGAGTGATAGACTATAAAATAAAGTATTTACTTTGACGCATAAAACTTAAAGTTTATGACCAGGATAGTTGAAATATTTTACTGACTGCAATGATCTTATCAGCTATTCCAGAATGCCAAAAAAAGTTGGCAGATAAGTTCATGAAGTGGCTTAAACATTCAGCTCTCATCATAATCAATAATTGCACTATAAGGAATTGGCCTGAACAAGAAAAATAAGTAAAACCTTGCCTGTTGAGGGTATTGCGCATAACCAGCATATGCACCATATGCATATAGTGAAGGATCCTGGGTGGCTCCATAAGCATAGGCATCATAACCTTGTCCATAGCCATAATAAGCACTCCATTGACTCGGATCAGCAGGCTGACCCCATAAACCAGAGTCCTACAAGAAGCACCATATTGCCTAGTTGAGCAATACATCCCATTCATTTCCGTCATGGCACGGTTTCGTTCTGTCTCATCAGCAAATTTAACAAAACCATATCCCTTTGAACGGCCAGTATTTGGATCAGTAACAAGATCTGCAGTTCACACCAGCATCCTGAACAATAGCTTGCTTCTTGAATGTACACACATCACACAAACATCTAAAATGTATAGATCCATACATAGCATGCAAGATTTTATTAATATTTGTAGCATTTATTGAACTTTATCTTAATTGGACTGCTGTTTTCAAGCCTAATAATGAATTTGTTGCAATCACCTCCTACATCTAACTCGATGTTCATTGCCTGAAAGACTTCTCAATTTTGTTTTAAATGGCTTGTGAATTAAGATAGTTACCTTCATTAAAACAATTTCATGACATGTATTACCTCAGCTTCTTTTTTGAGAAAGGTGACAGTATCATAAATCTTCACCACAGGCTATGCTGGAAGCCATATTTACAAGTTCAAAACAAGCAAAAGTAAACATCCTTGTTCCTCTTATAGGGATCCAATGATGTTTAACAGGGAAACTATATCTCGTACGAGGTCTTCTTTACACCAAAAATGAGAAGTATGAAGGCAGTTCCTCTTAAATTTCTGGATAAAACTATTTCTTCCTTCAAAACATCTTTCATTTTTTTTTTCTTGGATCAAGTCCTCCAAAACATCCTTGTGACATTCCAAAGACACCTTCCTAAGATCCTAAAGACAACTCTGTGGCAAACAATAAAAATCTACTAGATTATTTTCACCTGTTTATCTGTCAGACTCATGCAACAATTCCATGACATGAATAAATCTTCCAAAGATTCTAAAGAACAAAGCTAATTTCACCTGCTTAGCTGTCGGACTCCTACCCCAGGAAACGCGAACAACTTGTTGACCAACCACAGCACCCTGCATTCTCTGGATTGCTTCTTCAGCAGACGGCCTTGTATGATGAATATGAAGAGAGAAAACTTGAACACTCAGAAATAAATGCTATGAAAGAGTAAAAGATCAATATTTCTATGGTTTCGTCATATATGTGATTTCTCAGTTTTTCTCATTGTCATTGATTTGCAGCTCTTTTTAGTGACTAGAGAAATTATCTTAAGGCAGACGTACAATTATTTGTTATAGGCAACTATTACATCAACTTCCGCAGACCGATACATGTATTCCGCTCACCCCCTTTTGTTATTAAAGTGAAAATTTTATGAAGACAGATACCTCGCAGAAAACTGCACAAAACCACAGCCTTTGGAAGCAGGGATCTTAACATAAACAATTTCCCCAAATTGCAAAAATACTTGTCTCAGTTCCTCTTCAGTTAAGTTAGGATCCAGATTACCAACATAAACCTGCAGTTGAGCAAAAACGATGAGAAGAAAAGTAGAAATATGAAGGACACACTCCAAGTTACTAACTTACTGTTGTATTGGTCAAGTCATTATCTACAGGAATAGTCTGCACTGTTGGAGCATAAACGGCAGGTGGATATACAGCTGCATCAAAACCAAAAGTCACTGTTTAGTATACTGAGGAACAAAAATAAAATCAAAAGATCAATGCATCTATATGCTACACAAATCTTCCAAGCAATGACTTAGTGTCCACCAATGCATCTGATGTCCTTATAGATAATTATTGTTCTATTAAGTTGTTGAAGGTGCATCAGCAGGAAAAACGAAAAAGATATGGCAAGTATTTTATGGGTTACGGTTAGGAGATGGGTTATGGTTAGAAGAAAGGAACCAATGATGCTGGAAGAAAAGGTGAAGTGTTACATAATAAAATACAACAGTTTGTATGTACTTGCTATGTTGTTTAATCTGAAGATTTGTAGACAAGGATAATACTCCAATAGACTTTCTTAGAATTTTATGAGTTCAAGTTATGAAATGTAATCTCATAAAGGGTTGGACTATTATCCAAAGGCCCTCAGGGATTTCTTGGTTACTAAAAAAGAAATATATTTTAGTATTGCAAAGTCATACGGACTCGAGATGGGTGTGACAACCTCATGCTTAGCCAGTTGGTCAGGAATAGACTCCAGTATGTACTATCCCCTCCCCTAAACAGTAAACACATTCTTTTTGTGTGTATAAATACGTAAAGTCATTTACGCAATCATACAGCACTAACTTAATGCTGGATTTAAGATATTACTAAACCCTATTGCTCACTAAAATTGCAGTTCTGAATTACCTTTTGCTACTGCATATTGCTGTGGGATAGTAGTAGACTTTTTTGGTGTTGCTGCACTGATGCGCATTGGCCTAGTTGAGCAATACATCCCATTCATTTCCGTCATGGCACGGTTTCGTTCTGTCTCATCAGCAAATTTAACAAAACCATATCCCTTTGAACGGCCAGTATTTGGATCAGTAACAACCTTTGCTCCTCTAACCGACGGGTAGTGAGTACGGAAAGTCTCTTGCAATAGATAATCTGTTACATCAGGTGCTAGATCTCCAACAAATATAGAATGCTCTGGCCCAGCATCACGACGCTCTCCAATCCCAAATGATGCCCAATTTAACCTAAAAGTTAGCTCTGTCCCCGGTATTTGGGTTCCATTATACGACTGCAAAATCCGCTCAGCAACTGCATGTGAAGTAAACTCCACAAACCCATAGCCCTCAGGTTGGCCAGTGATTTTGTTGCGGATAACTTTTATTGAAAGCACCTGGAGAGCTCAAATTGGTCATTAACATGACATTAAATTGAATAAGCATAAGATTATAATTGAACCTTTTCATCATAGTGACATGGTGAACTATGATATTTGAATCAAAGTAACAGTACACATGACTGCGAAAGAAAAGGAGAAGCTTGTGACAGTAATGTGGAGTCATTACACATTGTCTAAAACAGCTTAAGTATTTGATTTTACGGAGAGCAGAAGATGGACTTACGAACTTTTAACTGCAATAATTAGGATAACTTTTCCTTTAAGAAAGTGAACCAGTATTTACTAATGTCCCGCCTGTCCACCCGCCCACCCCCAATAGATACAAAGGAAAAGGTCCAAAGTTGCCCGTGTGTGTATGTGTGGGTGTTCAACACTATCCATGCCGTCATAAAGTTGCTTAACTTTGCCCTTATGACTTATGGAAAACTAAAGTCTCAAATGGGGTATACAGGAGGGTAGGAGCGGTCTAAAAAAGCATACTCCAGATGAAAGTCAAGATTCTTAGGTGGAATATACTGGGCCTAAATGACAATAACAAGAGAAGTACCTTAAAACCCCTAATAAGGAAATGGAAGGTAGACATCTTGTGCTTACAGGAAACCAAAGTTGATAGCTTAGTTGTCGAAACTCTTAAATAGGTCAGACTAGAGATATCTTTCAGAATTTCTAATAAGAATATCTAACAAATGCAGGTATTTTCCTTCTGCCCGTAAACACATCTTTTCTTAGAACCACTTATGTCATTACACCAGAAAATTTCCTTACATAAAGGTCATGTCTTATTTCATTACCCCTCTTTCTTTGTTGCTAGGCTAAGGCTGCATACCATGAAGACGCAAGAACTTCAGCCTCGCCTGAATTTACACCTCGTCTGGAAAAGCACATACTTTTAATTACACTAACCATGAGAAGCACGCCTATCTTGCCCTTAGTTACTCATAAGGGAGCAGTTCTCAAACATGGGATAGAGCTCATGCTAACCATCACATTCTAAACTTTTAATCCCATCACTAAGTGTTCTACATTTCACCAGCTTCTCACAAAAAGCACCAACTTGTACAAAAAAGAGTTGGTCCTTCTGAAACTTTCCACGTATGTGCTTGCCAAGCGCACAAATCAAAACCCACCCTTTTACACCAACCAACCTTTTAATTTCTCAAACATCCCAATTACCGAGCATAGCATGGAAGGAGTAATCAAAGCCGTACAACATTCATTGCACAAAAACCATTTACAATTCTTTCCTCATCCTTTTGTTTTTCCCTTAACAGTCTAGCCTCATTTTTTAAGGGGAGCCTTAGAGTAATCGGAAAAGTTGTTGCCATGTGACCAAGACGTCACAAGTTCAAGCCTTGGAAATAGCCTTTGGTAGAAATGCAAGGTAAGGCTAGACCCTTGTGGTCGGGCCCTTCCCCGGTGCCTGTGCATAGTGGGAGCTTTAGTGCACGGGGATTCCCCAGTCTAGCCTCATTTTTTTTTTCTTTTTCTAATATGCTACTCTCCACTAACACTGCTATATTTGATTTATCTAAAATATAAACAAAAACAGAGCAGAACTACCACAAATTTCACCAATATTACAATTCCACATCAATTGTCAAGTTCCCCCAAAAATTCAGAGAAACGCATTAACCAGCCCCAAGACTTGGCTTTTTGACTACTTTAGAAAAAATCAGGATTACCCAGATAAACAAATTCAAACGGAAAATCATAATAAATACCCAAAAAAAAAACACCCATATACTAAAAATTTTGGGGGAAAGCAAAAAGAGAGACCTCAGCAGTGTGAGCGAACCAGCTATGGAGATATGACTCGTCAGCCCAGTATGGTAAATCGCCAATCCAAAGGGTACGCACTTCTTCTAGAGTAGCAGGCTGGTGGTATGGCTGCTGCGTGTTCATCTTTGGCTTTGTGTTACTCTGGGGTTTAACAAATAGGAGAGAAACTCAACAAATGTTTACATAACAAAGTTATGGTGTTGTGCAAGTATAATGACCAAAATAGCCTCCTCAAAATTAAATAATTTTTTCCAAGTATGTCAAATTTATTAGTTTGTTTGGTCAAGTTTTTAAAATTAATTTATTTTGAAAAGTTTTTTTAAAAAATTATTTTTTATGAGAAACGATTCATATTTGACTGGTTGATTTAAAAAATATTTGTCAAGCTTCCAAAAGATCCAATTAAAAGTCTTATTATTTGAATTTAAAGTAGGATTTTAATTCCAAATCTCTGAAATAATAACTTCAAATTTTAATTTATGTTTTGAAGTTGTTTTCAAAAATTTTATTTTGTGAAGTAGAATTACGGTTTTCACTAATTCAACTATGTGTTTTGAAAAATAGTTTTGAAAGAAAAAATTAAATATTTATGAAAGTTAATATTTGGAAATGCTAGTTAAGAAAATTATATTTTTTGAGTTTTTCTCAGTATTTTTGTATGAAGAATAATCAATAAACGTGCTTCAATTTTCTTTCATAAGTATTCAATTTAATTAAATAAATTTAATTTTTTCACATTTTAACACAAATACTCACATTTTAATTTATAATTTAATTTAATACGAACAAAAAATTCAACTTCAATATAAATTTAAAAAAAGACCATTCTTTATTGGTAATAACATTAATAAAAATGATAAAACTCCACAAATTTTGTCGGACTTTCAACATTATTTTTAAGAAAAAGAATTGACACTTTCGTCGGTTATTTTTTCATGCAAAAATATTTTAAAATTTTTGAATTTTTTCAAATCGATGTTCATCCATTAATTTTAGTTTTTTACATAAATTAATAAACAAACATCAATTTTTAATATATAAAATTACAGTTGAAAAACATAGAAAAATAATAAAATCAATATTTTGTGCTTATCTGATATATAAAAATAGAATAAAGCTAAGCTAAAATATCCAAATGAATAAATGAAGAGCAATTGTGCAGCTTAAAGCTGTCCTATATTTTTTCCCCTTATCTTTTTCTACTACAAACCCTTTCTCTTCTTCCCTTATCGCCTTTGCCGGCGGCGATCCTTTATGTCGTCGGATCTTTAATCTATACTTTATTTAAAATTTAGTCAAGTTGATTTCAAAAAAGCAAAGTAAAAGTGAAGGGAGTGAGGATCAATCTACAGAAAGGTATTAGTATTAAATTAAAATGGGTAAAACTTAAATTTCCTGCTCATTTGTTTAATTTCTCAGTGCAACACTGAAAAAGGTACATTTTTTTGTCATGAATCAGGAAGATGATGGCAAGTTTCCAATAGAGGCTGAAAAAGGTAGAGTCTTTACTCTTTGCTGGAAATTTCTAAGATGTTGGACCCTATTGAACATTGATCCTCCATGGAACCCTTAGAAGGATACTGTTTTATGAGCTGAAATAAATACGAAGATAAGAAGTTCCCGTAAGGACTGGGAATTTGCTCCAAAATTGTTGCTCCTTATTAGTCTTTAGTAATATTCTTCAACAATGTGTCATGCTTCTTCTTTCAAAATTTGCAAGTACGATGTCTTTTTGAGTTTTAGAGGTGAAGATACACGGCAACAAAGGGGGATCTGCACTTTTAAAGATGGTGAGCTACTAGAAATGGGAAAACAAATTTCTGATGGACTTTTGAAAGCCATAGAAGAGGCGAGATTCGCTGTCGTAATATTTTCGAAAAGCTATGCATCGTCAAATGAAGTTTTGAGGAACTTTTGAAAGCCATAGAAGAGGCCAGATTCGCTGTCGTAATATTTTCAAAAAGCTATGCATCCTCAAGATGGTGCTTAGAGGAGCTTGCACACATCATAAAGTGTAAAAATGAATTGGAGCAGATTGTGATTCCAGTCTTCTATGATGTGAGTCCAACAGATGTGCGTCATCAAAATCCCTCTTTCGCCGATTCATTTTCCCAACATGAGGAAAAATACAAAGATGATATGGAGAAGATTCAAAGATGGGGGGATGCATTTGTGGAGGCAGGGAAAAGATCAGGCTATCATTTGCCAAATTTCAAGTAAGCTTTTTTTTTTAAACCGGGTTTCTCTTTATCAAACTTTTAGCTACAATTCCACACAATGGTCATCTATACTTTTACTGGAAAAGGAACAAAGATCCTAGGAATACAGAGAAATATATGGTTGTTGATGATGTAATTAGATTTAAACTACGTTGTGACATTATTATGTGTTTGTTTTAGACATTAGTCTTTTCGTTTCTTTTCTATTTATTTACTCTGAGATTGTTTTCACTGTAATGCAGGGATGAGGCAGAGTGCATCAAGAAGCTAGTTGATGACATATTTCCTAAGTCACTTCAAATTATTTCACCTTTCCCGGAAAGTTTAGTGGGTATGAAATCTCAGGTTGAGAAAATAACCTCATTATTAGATATGGAATCAAATGTTGTTCGCTTTATTGGTATTTGGGGTATGGGTGGGATTGGCAAGATGGAAATGCAAATGTTCTACATCAAAGATACACCATCGATTTGAAGCTGATTGTTTTCTTGGTGATGTTGGAAAACTTCATCAGAAAAATGAACTAACATGGTTACAACAAGTCGTTATTTGCAAGGTCGTGGATGAAAGGATGACTCTTACTAGTGAATATGAAGGGACGAATATTTTAAAGAATATGCTTTGCTGGAAGAAAGTTCTGTTCATCCTCAATGATGTAAACCACCGGGAGCAGTTGGAATTTTTAGTTGGAGGGCTAGAGTGGTTTGGAATGGGAAGCAGAGTTATTTTAACAACAAGAGACAAGCACCTGTTAATCAGTCACGTCGGGGATAACGTGTATGAGGTCCAACTATTATCCGAGGATTGAGCACTCGAATTGCTCTGTAAGCATGCTTTTAAAGAAAAATAACCAAAAGAAGATTTTAATGGAACTTCTTCCTTTAGCTCTTAAAGTTTTGGGTTCTTCATTTTACGGACGAGACAAAAAGCACTGGAGACACTTTGTTGATCGGCTGAAGAGAATCCCTCACAATGATATTCTGGGAAAGCTTAGACTTAGTTTTGATGGTCTTGACAAATTTGAGAAGGAATTATTTCTAGATATTGCATTTTTGGATATTGCATGCTGTTACCATGCTTTGTGTGGACCTATTACTGGGAGACGCGAGTCGTGGTTTTCTAATAGATCACTTTATTGAAAAATCTCTGTTATCCATCAACTTGAATAATTGTATCGTGATGCATAATATGATAACAAGAATGGCTGAACATGTAATACGGGAAGAGTATGCTAACAGCAGAATATGGCTTCCTGACATAGTTGGCGATGGAACTCTTAGCTCAAACTGTGCTATCACTTATCTTCCTTCCAGCTTGCGGCTTATTGATTGGCCGGGTTATTCGTCATTTTCATTGCCAAAGAGCTTTGAACCATCACAGCTTGTTCTGCTTTGTTTATGTGAAAGTCGGCTTGTGGAACTTTGGCCAATATCAAAGGTACACTCTATTTCTATCTCCAATACAACAAAATTGCAGTTTTTTTTTTTGTTTGCTAGGTTTAATGTTCATGAATTAATCACTCCAAGATTGAAAGGCTACACAAAATAAGTGCTTTGATATACACAATTAACATAAATAATTTTAATTTATTAAGCACCCAAATCTTTGATATCTTTACCTCAGTGGGTGCAAAAAGCTAGAGAAGCTTCCAGAAAACATGGTGATCTGCAAGAGGTAAAGAGCAAATCCGATGTACAGAGACTTGGATCAAACGTATCATCTCTCCAGCAGCTCATACTTTTATCTTTCTTTTCCCAATTAAATCTTCAAAATATTTAGGTGGAACGGAAATCTAATGTCCCTCCTTGGCTCATCCTTGAATATTGTCCCAGTGTTTTATTTTGTTGCAAATATAGGCTCTATTTACTTATTATGCAAGACAATTGGCATTTTCCCTTTGATAAGCCCAATCCGGCAGCCCCCATGCTTTTCATGATAATGTGATACAAAGTTATGTATCTTTGCTTAGTACATATCGGTACTAGCCACAAATATTGGGAATTTGTGTAGTTGTTTTGCGAGAAACAATAGTTGATGCATGTTGTTACAACTTTTGATATATTTTTCAGTGTATCATGGATAATTTGTGGTTTTATAAGTATACTTTGGGATAATTATAGAGCGATGGCCATTCGGCCAAAATAATTACTAAAAAATATGTATAGCCAGTGTATATTTCATGTTTAGTCAAGCTATATTCAATTTTTGAGTGCATCGTAATGTATAATCAATGTATAGCTCATTTATAAGTAATATGCATTGTATAGTCAATGTGTACTTTCTATAACCTTTGGCAAACTATATTGTATAGTCATGTATATTTTCTATGACTTTTGATTATTTTTTATGTAAATATAACAGGGCTATATTTATTGTTAATTAATTAGTTTATTATATATATTTGAAATTATCCCTATACTCTTATATGTTTTAATGAGGTACCAGAAGTGACAACGAGAAATCATGATAATCTAGTAGAGTTATGGAACAATTTTGTATGAGGTACTATAGGTGAAAACTAAAATTCAAGAGAATTTGTTAGAGTAAATGGAATATGTTTAAAAGAGTTATCACGAGTGAAAACTAAAAATCATGATAATCCTAGAATAAATGGAATAAGTTTATATGTGGTACCATGAGTGAAAATTCATAATCTTGACAATCCAATAGAGTAAATGAAATATGTTCAAATGAGTTGCCATGAGTAATAATTAAAATTCATGATAATACTATAAAGAAAATTTCCAACAAGATAGTCAGGGAGAATATAGTGTGAAATTCTATCAATTTGTCATGACTTGCATGACACAATTGCCTATTGCTTTACCAACTTTGCTGCTCAACTAAGGTTTTTTAGTCCGAAATTTTTTCACTACGTTAAATAGCTACTTCCGAATCATTGTCAAAACAAGAGACAACTTTTAAATACCACGGAACACTACTTAAGCTAACTGGTTTTTCGTGTTCTTTTTTATGGAAACAGAGATTGAGCAACCTGAAGCATTTGGATCTCAGCGACAGCTTAGAGTTAACCAAAACCCCTAATTTTGGTAACATGCCAAACTTGGAGACACTAAATTTATCTGCATGTGTGAATTTGGAAGAGGTCCATCCCTCACTTGGACATTGCAGAATGCTTACTTCTTTGAGATTGTATTATTGTCGCAAACTTAAGAAGCTTCCAAAATTTGTCTGCATGGAATCTCTTGAGGATCTCGATCTCCTTGTATGCACAAGCTTAGAAGAATTTCCAGAAATCTGTGAAGATATGCATCGCTTATCAATACTCTATGTAGAATCCCCGTGGATAAGAAGCTTACCCTCGTCTTTCAGCGGCATTAGAAATTTGCAATTGACTCGGTGTAAAGTTCTTGAAAGTATTCCAGATGCTATTCAAAATCTTAGGGATCTCATTATCTTAGGTTGCAATAAACTTGCAACACTGCCAAACAGCCTCTTTGAATCGCAGCAGTTGGAATCTCTTAAAATATCCAGATGTTCTGGACTGGTAAAGCTCCCCATATCTCTTGGAGTTCAAAAGAAGCTCCGTAGGTTAGCAATAAGGAGATGTGAGTACTTAAAGAAGCTTCCAAGCTCTATTCAGATGGAATCCCTTCAAAAGCTCAAGATATCTTATACCCCAAAGTTAGATACATTTCCAGAAATCAATGGAGATATTCATTACTTGGAAAAATTGACTCTGGGTTCCACTGGGATAAGAGAAGTGCCTTCATCCATTGGGCATCTGAGAGGCCTGGAATATCTCTATCTATCAGGTTGTGAAGATCTTGTAAGTCTACCAGACAGCCTCTGTAATTTGATGAATCTTTGATATCTTTACCTCAGTGGGTGCAAAAAGCTAGAGAAGCTTCCAGAAAACATGGTGATCTGCAAGAGGTAAAGATACTTGATGCAAGAGAAACTGCAATCTCCCAACCACCTCCTTCCATCACTAAGCTTGGCAAACTGCGGAAGTTAAGTTTCTCACATGAACAACAATTTCAACATTCCTCAAGTTTCGTCTTGCATCAATTATCAGGTTTATCCTCCTTACGAGAACTTGATATTAGTAATCACAACATATTGGGTGGACTTCCTGAGGATTTAGGATATTTCCACTTTTTGCGAGAGTTGAATATTAATGGAAGTAATATTTCTTGTTTACCCAAAAGCATCACCAAACTCTCACAGCTTCATCACTTGAATGTACAATTCTGTCAGAATCTTAACAAACTGCCAGGAGAGCTACCTCCAAATTTAGAGGTGCTATTTGCAGATTATCATTTAGCCTTGAAGAGCATCAGAGATCTTGTAATTTGTTGTCTTAACCTGGATGTGCTCAGGATATCGAACTATGGAACAGTCTCAAGTGAACAAGTTAATGTGTTCCTACAGCATTTTCGCATGACATGCATCCAGGTTCTAACCTATCCCACTCATGTTGAATATTCTTGTCAAATTGATTTCAGGTAGTAATAATACTTAATTTCTATTGCATGCAGTGTGACTTCCACTAAAGGGATTATTTTATCATTTCTTTTCCCGGAGTTAGAATTCTAGAGTTGTTTGATTATCAGTTCATAAATCAAAAAGAGATCTCAGTTGATCTGAACCATCTTGGTATACCAATGAATTCATGGGTTTTTGGATAAGTTACGGTCCTAGTAGACAGGGCGTAGGATTAGAAGCTACATTGGTCTGTAAATCTGACCCTGAAAGAAAATACTCATTGAAGTGTAACATCGATAGATATCCAAGGCTCGTGCATCCTTCCATTTGTTGCGCCTACATACCATTTAAAACATTGTGGGATGCTTCTGGGAATAAACAAGGGAAGAACCCAAATGATTATGACATGTTAGAAGTAAATCAGCCAAGAACTCGTGTGTACAGGCAGGAGATGAAAGAGCTATGCTGCTGGGGAATTCGCCTCGAGTATGAAAAGGAAGCAATGAGTGATATTGGTCATCAAAGAAAGAGAAGAAGAAGCATTAATGAGTGATGCACACGTCTATTTATGACTTGTTTTACATCACAAATTTTAAATGTTTTTTCTTTCTTAAATTTTGTGTTCAACTAAACATGTCTCATGAAATGGTATGGAGAAAACATGTCCTACATTGATAGTACAATTTGTATGTACCCTTCTCAAATGAAAACAATTAGTTATAAACCAAGAATTTGTATTGATGATTGATGGATGAATTCTTTATATATAATGTTGGTGTACGAGTGGGAAACAATTTATCTACCTTTATAAGCATATACACCATCTTCTCAAGATCCCACTTATGATGTTCAAGTCATGATAAAAAATACTTTCACATCTATATTAAAACTAACTTGACTAACCATGAATATGTGCAATGTATGTGCACATCAAAATTTCACTGGGTATTTGTTGCGTTCAACAAGCATAAGTAAAGATTAACAATTCCTTTTTCAGATCTCATTTTCCACGTGATTATCATAACTTATGCGTGCATGAGTATATATCTAAGAATGAGTATATATCTAAGAAACTATTGTATATTACTTTAGTTAGGTGGATTTTCATTTTTATAGTTTAAAATATCCAATGAATTTAATGTTGCATATATTTGGTCAAATAATCAGACTATTTATTGCATATTACTTTAATTAAGTGAATTTTTATTTTTGTAGTTTAAAATATCCAGATAATTGTAATGTCACATATATTTGGTCAAATAATTATGGTATTAACATGTTAAATTTAGCAATTTAATAATCGATGAATTATTATACATTTGGACTAAGAAAAAAAAGAATTGTTAGGTGAAATCTTAAAACTCATGTGTGTTGACTGTCGAGAGCCATCGAAATCTTAGAACTCATATATATTGGGCACCATGTATAAGCTAACACTACAACATATGTAAAACTAATTTAATTAAGTTAAAATGGGGAAAACTTAAATTTCCTGCTAGTTTGTTTAATTTTTCAGTAGAATACTGAAAAAGGGAACAAATTGTTGCAAATTAGGAAGATGATAACAAGTTTCCCACGGAGACGCAAAAAAGGTAAAGTCTTTACTCTTAGAAGTCCTATTGCATCTCTTCTTATATCGAAATGCAGCTTAATTTCGGCCATATTAAAATAAAGTAGTAAAAGTTTAATGATTTTAATTTCTCACAATAATGAATACCTTGGATATTGTTTTATGTGTTGAAATAGAAAGATGATAAGAAGTTCCTTTTACAGGGTTGGTATGACTTAGTGATGGATGAAGTGGTTGAAAGTATGATGTCTCATGTTCAAATCACAATGGAGACAAAAATATTGGGTTATTCTCTTCTCTTTGTACTAGCTCGGATGGACAAAGTTACCTGATACCTCTTGCTAGTAGGAGGCGGTAAGTATCGTGTGGAATTTGTAACACCACAGTCATCCAAAAAATAGTGAAAAATGTGAAGTTTTGCTCTTCAGTATCACATCCTTGGATATTCGAGAGTTGGCGGATTTCATTTATTGCATCTATATACCATTTGAAACACTGTGGTATACTTATGGGAATAAACAAGGGAAGAACCCAAATGATTATTACATGGGAAAAATAATATAATTAGGCAAACATGTGATATGTATTTACATTATACAATTATAGTTTGAAAAAATTACAATTTATAGCTATAGTTATGATTTTGTTGCTATTTTCTCTCTCCTCTCTTCCTCTCTCTCGCCTCTCTCCTCTCTCTCTGCAAGTTCTTGCAGATATACAATTACAATATATATGAGCTATATATATATATATATATATATATATA